>CANTFK010000180.1:0-201610 GCA_947646735.1 Peronospora farinosa | reverse complement strand
GCCGAGGTCGACTGATGAGGGACCCAGGTCGACCGATGAGGGACCGGGTCGACTGATGAGGGACCCAGGTCTACCAACGAGAGGCCAGGTCGATCAATGAGCGGCCATGATCAACTCCTTTTGGTACCGGTTAACCGGTACCCTGATACTGATTTTTCTTCGGCGGATCCTGCGGATTGTCCTCCACCAACGGTCGCTCCCCTTCGAGCCCCTGTATCTCTGGTCCCCTGTCCCTGACCCACGGCCTAAACTCCGAATCCAACTGGAGTCTGGGACCTCCACATCACAAAATTAGCACTTCACCACAATGCAGATGTGATCTGCTACAAGTGCGGCAAGCGAGGCCATATGATGGCTCGCTGCTATGACAAAGTAGCTGCTGGTGCTAAGGCAGCCAGCAAAAGGTCTCCCAACCCGAAGGGAGGCGCGAAAAACCAGCGTGCACGACGCACGGGTTCAGCACCTGCCCAAGATGAGTAGGGAAATGCGGGAGCGCAGTAGGGGCGGGATGCCCTACTGTCGCGGACTCTGAAGCTACCCCTTAGATCAGAGTGATCTAACAAATGGGTAGCATAGTCCCTTAGGTTCCGAAAGGTCGGACCTCAACCTGTTTGGTCTATAGCGCTCGAGTACGAGACTATGACCAAGTGATGTCCCTTCTCGTGGATTCGGGTGCATCGAAAAACTTTGTGAAACTCGCGGCTCTTAAAAAAGACCGGCGAGTTATGAGTCGCTTTGCCAGGATGGCAAGCGAGAAGAAGCGATCGTTCGTTTATCGAACGGCGCGCACGTTGAATAGGAGGGAGTTCAAGTTGAACTCGCCTTCAGTTTCAGTGACTTCTCTTGTAAAGAGAAGCTCACAGTGCTAGGTATGGAGAGTCCGTATGACCTCATCCTAAGCATGCCTTGGTTGGCTAAACACCAACCATGGATAGACTGGCGTACACGCACAGTCGCTAGCTCTACGCAAGACACCAGAAAGGATGTGCTCTTGCGAGAGGCTTATGTGGATGGTGCTGTGTCCAACACGGTCGAGGGTGCGATGACGGTATGTCAATCGACACCAGAAACTACCCAGCTCGAAAGGAGTGGCGTAGTTGGAAGTGCACTGGCGGAAAGCCAGGTGACACATATTCCTACCCAGGTCGAAAAGACTGGTGTAGTGAATGGGGCGATGACAAGTAGTCACGCGTCCAATAGTCCTGCACAGAGCAGAGAGCCTGTGGCAATTGATGGTGGGCTGACAGGAAGTCAAGCGCCACAAGAACCATCACAAAGCCATGAGCCTGGTGCGGTTGGAGGGAGTGCGTTGGCTAATACAGCAACGACACCTTCTTCCAGTTCAAAGGTCGTGGTGACTCGAGCAATGAGCACCAAACGTATTAAGACGACCAAGAGCACGTCGAAACGAGTGACCCTTGGATCAGTCTCGGTCCAAGAGGACGGACCTACGAACGAGTTGTTCGAGGCCGTCGAAGACAAAATGCCGGAGGCATCCTCAGTTGAGGTGCTCCAACTTGTCTTGGCATTTGCCGAGGAGATATTAACTTTCTCGGACATGACGTGGGATCTGTCCTGTCTGAACTAAAGGAAGGAAAGATCCACGAGATAGTCGCACCAGTTCCAGAAGAGAACGTGGTGGACTGTTGCTCGTCCACTACAAAGGACGAGAGCGTCTTGGAGACCGACAAAAAGAAACGGTTCGCTGCTCAAGGCTGGGATGCCTTGAAGGACAGCCCATTCTATGATGTTCTGTGGAAACACCGTGACGTGTTTCCAGCAGAAGTGCCGAGCCTCCTACCGTCCGATAGGGGAATCAGACACAAGATTGACCTGGAGCCTGGCACCAAGTATTGTGTGACCAGGCAATGGCCGTTGCCGAAGAAACAAGTCGATTACATCGATGAGTTCTTCGACAAGCGAGCCAAGGCGGTACATGTACGTGAGAGCAAGTCGCCTCACTGCAGCTCGGCCTTCTTAGTGCGTAAAGAAACAGGTGGATGGCGCGTGGCTCATGCTTATCATAAGCTGAACACGGCCACCATTCCGGCTCAAACGCTGATACCGCGGAAAGATGTCTTGTTGAACTCCATGGGAAAGTCAACTATCTTTTTCGCGTTGAATCTGAATGATGGCTACTATCAAGTTCTCATGAGAGATACTGATGCAGCCAAAACGGCAGTAAGCACCCCAAGCGGTATTCTGTGGGAGTGACTTGTGATGTCACAAGGGTTAAAATATGCTCCGGCAACATTCAACCGAGTGGTGGCTCACGTGATGCGTCAGCACCGTGCCTACGCGCCCCATTACTTTGACGACGTGTTCGTGCATAGTAGGGTAGAGGATGGTCTGAGCGCAATAGAGTCGCACAAGCGCCATTTAGAAGCTGTGTTGCAGACTGTGGGTGACGCCCAATTATACGTAAACTTGCAAAAGTGCGTAATAGGGGTCCTCGAGATACCTGGACTGGGCTGCATCGTAAGTGCACACGGTGTACGAGCAGACCCAGAAAAGGTTAAGGCTATCAAGGAATGGACAGTCCCACGTCATGTGAAGGATCTGCGCCAATACTTGGGCTCGCTCATTACTTGCATAAGTACAACAAGATTTATGCGGAGCAGACTAAGTCATTGTCTGACCTTTGAAAAAGGACGCAGAATGGGCTTGGTCAAAGGAGCAAGTGGATGTGTTCACATCAGTGAATAAATCTCTTGTAAGGCACCGGTCTTGGCATTGACCTACGCGGATAAGCCATTTAGCGTCGTCTGCGATGCAAGCAATTTTGCGATCGGCAGCGCGCTCATGCAGAAGGATGACAAAGGCGTTGACCGTGTCATATTGTATCAGTCTCGGCTTTTAAAAGCTGCCGAGCTGAATTACCCTGTGCATGAAAAGGAGATACTTCAATCAAGTATGCCCTTGTGAAATTTCGGGTGCACCTCTTGGGCACCGAACCTTTTGTGGTTTATACGGATCACGCATCACTGCGGACCGCTATAAATTCACCGCACCTCTCGCCGAGAATGGCGAGATGGCTGACTTTATTCTCTGAATTTAATTTCAAAGTTGAATATAAGCCAGTTAAGTCGAATGTCTTGGCTGAAGCGTTATTGCGCAGACCAGACTTCGAGGCAAGACACCAGGATAGTGTGTCTCGTGCGAAAGCACAAGTTGAGTCGTCAACATTGGCAGCCATGAAGGACTACCATGTGACGAGCTCAATGGACTCCGATATCAAGGAGTGCTACAGTCAGGACGAACATTGTCGACTGCTGTTGGATCATTTGGGTGGGCGAAAGGTTACCCTTCCGTCGCACTTGTAAGCGTAGTTAAATCGCTTTAGTTACAGTGATGGCCTGTTATGGCATCAACTGTCACACTGTGATCCCTTGAGAATCTATGTCCCTCATGACACAGATTTCAAGCTGATGATACTTCACGAGTGCCATGATGCGCCATCTAGTGTGCATCTGGGCCGTGAAAAGACATTCTTACGAGTGTCAGAAGAATTTTGGTGGCCCCACCTATATCGGTGGGTGGCCAACTATATTCGCTCTTGCGAAGAGTGTCAGCGCATAAAGCCTGCACCTTCGAACAGTGCACCACTGAAGCCACTGCCGATTCCAACTGAATGTTGGAAGTCGGTCAGTTTGGACTCATGTTTGGCTTACTGCCTGACCATAAAGGCAGGAAAGGGCTTGTCGTCTTTGTAGACAGACTGAGAAAGATGGTGCATTTAGCACCATGTAGCACTAAGATCTCAGGAAAAGAGGCTACCCTCTTGTTTCTGGATCATCTATACCGAATACACGGGATTCCCGAGTCCATAGTATCGGACCGGGATCCGCGTTTTACGTCAGGTTTTTGGCGACATGTGTTTGAGCTGCTGGGTAGAAAGCTCCACATGTCAACCGCTGATCATCCCCAGACCGATGGTCAAACGGAACGTGCCAATCGAGTCGTGGCGGATGTGTTGCGTACTGTAGCGACTCCCAAAGAATGGAGCAACTGACATTCGTGGAGCTCGCTATTAATAACAGTGTTCACGCTAGTACGGGTGAAACACCGTTTTATATTAACGGACTGCGTCATCCTCGGACGTCAGTCTCGTTTGTGCGCATCCCTAGTCTTCGTGGGGTAGGGCCCCTCACTTCGCTAGGTGCGAATTCCAAAGAGGGTCAAAGTTTCCCTAGTGACACTGCTAATTTAGCAGTGGTCACGACACCTTTAGATGTCACAGAGGAGGCACGACAAGTAATGCCTGTGCTATTTGACGATGACACTTGACAGACCCGCTTATCGCTTGAGCGCGCAAAGCATACCCTCACCCACCGTAAATGAATTAATTAATTGGGGCAATAGCTTAGTAGTACCACCAGGTAGTACAGAGATTGCATGTTTAGGTAGGGTAGCTGTACTTAATAGCACTTTGTCCCCCACACTAAAGTGTTCATTGTTTTTGCGACCATGCTGGTCTGCATATTGTTTTTGCTTGTCCTGTGCGCTTTCCATCGCGTCGCGGACTTTATATGTGATGGCTAATCACTCATCCACGAAACGCTGAGCTTCGCTCACGCTTTTAGAATCCAGCTCGCCTACGACGCCTCCAAGTGGTCGTTCATGGTCGACGCTGTTGATAACATTATCATTGTTTTTGCGATCATGCTGGTCTGCATATTGTTTTTGCTTGTCCTGTGCGCTTTCCATCGCGTCGCGGACTTTATATGTGATGGCTAATCACTCATCCACGAAACGCTGAGCTTCGCTCACGCTTTTAGCATCCAGCTCGCCTACGACGCCTCCAAGTGGTCGTTCATGGGTCGACGCTGTTGACTACACGATAGTGTTATCGTTACATAGCACTGGAATTTCTTGCCGTGCCTCCTCTGTGACATCTAAAGGTGTCGTGACCACTGCTAAATTAGCAGTGTCACTAGGGAAACTTTGACCCTCTTTGGAATTCGCACCTAGCGAAGTGAGGGGCCCTACCCCACGAAGACTAGGGATGCGCACAAACGAGACTGACGTCCGAGGATGACGCAGTCCGTTAATATAAAACGGTGTTTCACCCGTACTAGCGTGAACACTGTTATTAATAGCGAGCTCCACGAATGTCAGTTGCTCCATTCTTTGGGAGTCGCTACAGTACGCAACACATCCGCCACGACTCGATTGGCACGTTCCGTTTGACCATCGGTCTGGGGATGATCAGCGGTTGACATGTGGAGCTTTCTACCCAGCAGCTCAAACACATGTCGCCAAAAACCTGACGTAAAACGCGGATCCCGGTCCGATACTATGGACTCGGGAATCCCGTGTATTCGGTATAGATGATCCAGAAACAAGAGGGTAGCCTCTTTTCCTGAGATCTTAGTGCTACATGGTGCTAAATGCACCATCTTTCTCAGTCTGTCTACAAAGACGACAAGCCCTTTCCTGCCTTTATGGTCAGGCGGTAAGCCAAACATGAGTCCAAACTGACCGACTTCCAACATTCAGTTGGAATCGGCAGTGGCTTCAGTGGTGCACTGTTCGAAGGTGCAGGCTTTATGCGCTGACACTCTTCGCAAGAGCGAATATAGTTGGCCACCCACCGATATAGGTGGGGCCACCAAAATTCTTCTGACACTCGTAAGAATGTCTTTTCACGGCCCAGATGCACACTAGATGGCGCATCATGGCACTCGTGAAGTATCATCAGCTTGAAATCTGTGTCATGAGGGACATAGATTCTCAAGGGATCACAGTGTGACAGTTGATGCCATAACAGGCCATCACTGTAACTAAAGCGATTTAACTACGCTTACAAGTGCGACGGAAGGGTAACCTTTCGCCCACCCAAATGATCCAACAGCAGTCGACAATGTTCGTCCTGACTGTAGCACTCCTTGATATCGGAGTCCATTGAGCTCGTCACATGGTAGTCCTTCATGGCTGCCAATGTTGACGACTCAACTTGTGCTTTCGCACGAGACACACTATCCTGGTGTCTTGCCTCGAAGTCTGGTCTGCGCAATAACGCGTCAGCCAAGACATTCGACTTAACTGGCTTATATTCAACTTTGAAATTAAATTCAGAGAATAAAGTCAGCCATCTCGCCATTCTCGGCGAGAGGTGCGGTGAATTTATAGCGGTCCGCAGTGATGCGTGATCCGTATAAACCACAAAAGGTTCGGTGCCCAAGAGGTGCACCCGAAATTTCACAAGGGCATACTTGATTGAAGTATCTCCTTTTCATGCACAGGGTAATTCAGCTCGGCAGCTTTTAAAAGCCGAGACTGATACAATATGACACGGTCAACGCCTTTGTCATCCTTCTGCATGAGCGCGCTGCCGATCGCAAAATTGCTTGCATCGCAGACGACGCTAAATGGCTTATCCGCGTAGGTCAATGCCAAGACCGGTGCCTTACAAGAGATTTATTCACTGATGTGAACACATCCACTTGCTCCTTTGACCAAGCCCATTCTGCGTCCTTTTTCAAAGGTCAGACAATGACTTAGTCTGCTCCGCATAAATCTTGTTGTACTTATGCAAGTAATGAGCGAGCCCAAGTATTGGCGCAGATCCTTCACATGACGTGGGACTGTCCATTCCTTGATAGCCTTAACCTTTTCTGGGTCTGCTCGTACACCGTGTGCACTTACGATGCAGCCCAGTCCAGGTATCTCGAGGACCCCTATTACGCACTTTTGCAAGTTTACGTATAATTGGGCGTCACCCACAGTCTGCAACACAGCTTCTAAATGGCGCTTGTGAGACTCTATTGCGCTCAGACCATCCTCTACCCTACTATGCACGAACACGTCGTCAAAGTAATGGGGCGCGTAGGCACGGTGCTGACGCATCACGTGAGCCACCACTCGGTTGAATGTTGCCGGAGCATATTTTAACCCTTGTGACATCACAAGTCACTCCCACAGAATACCGCTTGGGGTGCTTACTACCGTTTTGGCTGCATCAGTATCTCTCATGAGAACTTGATAGTAGCCATCATTCAGATTCAACGCGAAAAAGATAGTTGACTTTCCCATGGAGTTCAACAAGACATCTTTCCGCGGTATCAGCGTTTGAGCCGGAATGGTGGCCGTGTTCAGCTTATGATAAGCATGAGCCACGCGCCATCCACCTGTTTCTTTACGCACTAAGAAGGCCGAGCTGCAGTTGTGGCGAAGTGAAAGAGTGAATTTCGCCAAGTGTGATCGCATATTTTCGGTTAAGTCCGAAATGGCCAATATTAATGAGTCGCGATCTCGTGGCCAATATTGATGAGTCGCGATCTCGCAGAAAGGTTTCAAGACGATGTCAAATAGGATGGAAAACAGTGAATGGAGTAGTTTGCACTTCTATGTGGGGTCAAATATGGCCTAGAAACTACGCTATTGCGATCTCCAGTATTTCCGATGGCGATCCGCGTGAACGCGGTCGCTAAGGAGGAAGATGGGTACATCCAAGCATGTGGAGGACGGTCTGGTGTGGATCACGTCGCTATGGAGGACTGGAATGGTGGATATGAAATGTCACATTGATGAACTATCTCACATGACCTGAGAAACGGTGAAGAAGACAAGTCGTGATCCGGCGGATCGCGATCCGATATTAATTATTTAGTACCGCGATCTGGTATTAATTATTTAGTACCGCGATCTGGTACTAATTATTTAGTACCGCGATCTGGTACTAATTATTTAGTACCGCGATCTGGTACTAATTATTTAGTACCGCGATCTGGTACTAAAATGGTATTATATCCGAGTGAGGTAGCGATCCAGATCGCGGCTATATTGGAGTGGACCACATTACGAGATCTGATTTTTTCCGAAAGGGCGATACGTGGCAACAGATCCTGAGCTACAGATAGTCAAGATCATAGGTTTTGGTATTTGATTGGTTAACATTAACAGAGTTCAATTTGCTTCTAAGTACACGTGTCGACTTCTCTTCCGGGCTGGATTCTTTGGCCTCCCGACGTCTCAAGGAAGTCTACCTACTACGCAAGTCATATCCCTGGATTGTTTGGCCAGGGATTGCAAGAATTCTCAACAAAACAAATCAAGCTGCGATTGGACGCAGAGGACTAAGAAGTCCAGATACAAGATCGCGAGACGGCTCAAGTGGTCAGAAGGCAAGCGGATCAAGTATCTACATTTTTGGACAAGGCGATCTCAAGGGAGATCAGGGCGACTCAAATAGAGCACCCCAAGAACAACTGCGATCGTGTGAGGAATTCCACGCGATCGCCCCCCCACCTATCCCTAACACAATCAAGTTCAACATCGACTCAAGTCTACCGAGAAGAGAGCAACCCGCCCTACCGACGGGTACACAAGGTGAGGAAGGCTATACACACGGAATCGGGGTACCCCCTCCGTTAGTCGGTCGTCCGGGCGCCAGTGGAGAGTTGGGATCGCATCAGCAATTTTGCGAATCCCACTCCACCACAATGGTGCGCGTGCCCGGATCTTCTGGTGACTCGGGATTTCACCGTGAGTCCCTGAGAGAAGATGTAAAGGTCAAGACTGAACCTGGGATTGAAGCGTCAGCGGCAAAGGGATCACCGCAGACGTGTGAAGAAAAAAGATCCCCGGATCATCAGCGTTTTGGGAGGGGCGCAGATGAAAAGAAAACCAAGGAGGAAGATCAAGAGATTGATCTGGAAGAAAAACCTCTACCCCCTCCCCAGGTCCTTTCGAGGACCCCTGCGGATCGCGTTGCAAAACGCGATCCGCTGGATAAAAATCCTACGGTTAAAACCGAAGGAAATTTATCCAAAACCACTCCGAATTCGAAGAAGAAGAAGAATTCGAAGCCATCTCGAGTGAAGATGAAGGCGCCTGAGTCGGATCATGATGATGCCGACATGAAGCTGGCGCATGAGGAAGACAAGGCGAAAGGATGGCAACTGGATCAGCTGGAATGGTGTTTTCATTGGAAGGCGCTTAAAGATCTGTTGTCAAGCGATCCCGTTCTAAAGATTTTGAAACCGAAGTTGATTGGATCGCTGCGAGGACCAATTTCAGCTCCCATTCCGACACCGAACCAGTTGGAAGCGATCCGTCGGCTTATGGAGTTGCTCCAGAACGCTGGATTCACCGCTGGAGCTTTTGACGCGCAGGTGCTGTTGGAATGCGATCATGATCGGGTGATCCAAGCAGGGCGATCTCTGTTTTCGAAGCTAGTTCCTCTAATTGGAGAGCGCGATCCGGTGGATCAGACGATCCAGCCGATTGCAGATATACCAAAAGGATATCATACGGGATCTTCGCAATATATGTCAGCGGAATCCGAAGGGGAGTCGGACGACTCGATTAATATGCAGCGAATGTCACTTGGACCGGCTGGTGCAGCGCATATTCGCGAGCGACTGGCACCGATTAAGGCCAGAGAACAATCGACGACGGCACTCACAGCTGAAGACATGAACGTGAATGGATCAGGTCAATTGCAATCTTATTTTGAAGCTGCCATGAGAAAGTACGAGCAGGATCAAGCTCGCATGATCGCCAGTCGATCCGCGATCCCTACAAACACCCCAAAAGTTTGCATTTCGGATGTGGATATGGAATCGGCCGGATCGCGTCAATCGCGATCCAATAATTACGATCCAGACGATTTGGGTCTGGAGGATCTAAGACGGCCACAAGTCGCAAGTGCAGGCGCTGTACCTAATGGTGGACTTGTCACGCAGCGGATTCGAATGTCTGCGATCGCAGATCTAAAAGAATTTACAGGACGGGACAAGGATGAAGATCGAGCGAGAAGTTGGGTCAACAAGGCCAAGTCGGCGTTCTTACGCGACCAAGCCCCGGATGATGAAAAATGTCTAGTATTTGGTGATTTACTTACGGGGCCGGCACGAAATTGGTATAGCCAGTTAAGTCGATCCACCCGGAATTCATGGAAGTCGTTGCTGGAAACCTTCATGATCCAGTATTGTGGATATGGTATGTCGGTCGGGAGACAATACTACCATGCGAAGAAGCGATCTGATGAAACTCCATTGGAATATTTGTATCGACTGAATGTGGCCGCGATCCGAGCAAAAATCCCCATTCGGGAGGGATCGCCCTCAATTCGCCGAGAACATGTGGAACATTTCATTGGTACACTTGATGATCGCGATCTGGCTAAGCAGTTGACGTTGTTACGCCTTGGAGACGCCGATGATATGGAAGAAACTCTGCGAACATATCAACGCATGGAGGGAAGACAGTATCCGAGTGCAATGGGGTCGAGCAAATTTCGTCAGCGATCTGCGTCGGCATCCACTCCGGCACCCTCGAAACCAACTCGTGCTGTGAGAGCGATTCGTCTGGAAGGCAGTAGCAGTGAGTCAGACTCGGATATTAGTGGATCAGACGCCGAAATAGATCGACGCAACCTATGTGTGGCCACAGTACCAGATCGCGTGAAGAAATATAGTGATCAACGCGCGGGATCGGACCATTTGGATCAAGATCGCGGTCCAGATCGCGTGGTGAATCAGAAGGCTTGTACCCATTGTGGGTCGAAGAAACACGATGATCGTGGATGCTGGAAGAGACTAACGTGTCAGAAGTGTGGTCGTAAGGGACATCCGTCGGACAAGTGTTTTTACACCTGTGCTGCCTGCGGAGATATCCATGAGCATGGAAAATGTCGAATGGAAGAATTCTACAACATGATACGCAAGTGGTATGTCCCAACCAAGCATGCTGGAATGCTTCCGCCGAAGGCTGAAGAAATGTTAAACTAGGACGCTCGCCAGGTTGGAATCTGGTACGAGCCGAGCGTTCTAGGCTCTGCATTTATGCATTTGTGGAAAGAAGATCGACAGATCAGGGCGTTAACACTCAGATCGACCCGAATAATACATGTGAAGATTCAAAATTTCTGCGTTCAATATCAAGCGTCGTAAGAGTTGATGAATATGCCCGATCGCCTGCGAAAATGGAGCTCGACTTAGCACCAGGTGAATCACGGGGATATTGGAAATATCATACCCCAGGAAAATGGTTCAAGCAAGCCAAGGCAACGGGCAAGATCAACAATGAAAAGGCGATTATGTTGTTTGATTCTGGAGCCGAAGTCTCAATCGTCGACACCACCTTTGCTCGTAAGGTAGGATGTGTCATTGACGAGAGTCAGAGGCAAGAATGTGTTGGGATTGGTGAGAACATATACATGACGGACGGTCGTACAAGAATCAAGATCACGCTGAATGGATCGCTAGTCTATTATTTTGATGCTTGGGTAGGAGATCAAGTAGGTCAAGACGCGATCCTAGGAATGGATTTTATGGTCCCAGCTGGAATACGCCTGGATTTAGCAGATGGAACACTTTGTTTGCCTGATGAGGTCAGGATACTTCTGAATGGACGAAGACCCCCTTACCGGGCGACCATACAAGCGATCACAATTCCAGATCAATATGTGGTGATTCCCGTGGGCAAATCGACCGAAGTGAAGATCGGAGTTAGTCCTCCTAAAGCCAAGATCTGGGTGAGGCGCGATCCGAAGTGGGTACCTACAGTAACTACGGGACCAGGTCAGATCAAGTATCTACAGCTGACTAATATCGGCGATCAAGAAGTGACTTTAAGTCATGGATCGCCATTAGGTTGGTGGATGGTTGCTGATATGATACCTCGGTCCCCAGGATATGTCTCGGTGGGATCGCGTCGGTATAACGAATGGCAGACATTAGCGTTCGAAGCGACAACGGATCGAGAAGAAGAACTACTGGAGGAATATACCGGACCGCTAGTGGACCATCCTTCGTACCCTACGCCGAAGAGGATCTTAACACGCTCAAAAAAGGAAGCAGAAGAAAGGACTACGGAAACAGTGAAACCCACGACACGATCCAATGATGAATGCGATGCGATAAGAGGAATCGGTGGCAACAATGTAGAAGATCGGGTGATCGAAGATGAAAGCGAGCAAGTAGCGCAATCTCCATGGGTAATCAATGCGATCAGAGGGATGTCAAATGTCGATCACGTGAAAGGGCCGTGGGGTGAAGATAATTACACTCACAATAACTATACACCGAAATGTATGGAGCGCGATCCGACAATTGAGGACTGCGATCTGGCTGATCTGGCATCGATGACCGCGATCTGGCCGATCTGGTAATTAATAACCGCGATCTGGCCGATCTGGATCGCGATAACCCCGATCCGACAATTGAGGACTGCGATCTGGCCGATCTGGATCGCGATGACCGCGATCTGGCCGATATGGTAATTAATAACCGCGATCTGGCCGATCTGGATCGCGATCTGCGAGAACAAGAGCAAGCTAGTGATACGACGATTATCAACGACGAATTTATTCTAGCCGGAGGAAGTGTAAAGATGAAGCCTGAAGACTCGATGTATTGTCATGAGAGTGGTGAATTGTATGCCGAAGATGTGGATCAGCATATGGCTGTCTTGCCTGAGATTGTGTCATCCACCGAAGAAGTTACGATTGATGATATCCAAGTGGGCGATCCGGGAGTTCCTTTAACCAAGGACCAAGAAAGTCTACGGCAATTAATTTGGGCGAACCGACACTTACTCATTGGCAAAGGAAACGCGCTTCCTCCTGCAGCTCGAGGAGCAGTATGTGATATCGATGTTGGTGGAGCACACCCGATCGCACAACGAGTACGACCGGTCGCTCCCAAATTTCGCGAGAAGTTAGCTGACCTAATCAAAGGATTACTATCAGCCAGGATTATCCAGCCGTCGACATCACCATGGGCTTCGCCGATTGTGGTAATCATAAAAAAGAATGGTGTCGACATCCGGTTATGTATTGACTATCGGCGGGTGAATCAACTCACGAGATTGATGGTGTATCCTATGCCTCTGATTAGCGAATTATTGCAAGATATGGATAAAGCTATGTGGTATTGTTCGTTGGATATGGCCAGTGGATTTTGGGTCGTGGAAATGACCGAGCGAGCAAGGATGATTTCTGCTTTTATCACGCCGTCAGGCCTGTTCGAGTGGTTACGAATGCCGTTTGGGCTAAAAAACGCTCCGCAGATTTACCAACGTCTAATTGATAATGCACTGTATGGATACCTCAAGATCGGTACGGATCCAAACGCAATTGCCACAGGATCACTCGACTCCGCTGATACGGTAACGGGATCGCCAAAGCTGGTTGATGTATTCACAGAAGGCGAACCGGATACTAGCCAGAAGCCATCTGTGCTTGGCCGAAGGTCATATATTGATGACATACTAATTCCAGCAACATCGTGGGCCTCCTTATATGATAAGGTAAAGCGATTGTTAGAAGTATGCAACGAATGGAATTTGTCGATCAGTCTCGCTAAAAGTTTTTGGGGACGACGTAAGGTGGACTACCTGGGTCATCAAGTCTCACTTGCAGGAATCGAAGCTAATCCAAAGGATTTGGGATCGCTGGTGAATATTCCGTTCCCAAAAACGTTGCGATCGATGCAATCGTTTCTGGGAAGCTTGAATTACTATAGTCGATTTGTCGAAGACTTTGCGATTTATGCGTCAGTGCTATATGAATTAAGGGAAGCAGATTTCCATGAAATCCGCTGTTCTGACAAGATGAATGCATTGGATTCGACTGTCGCAACCAGGAATGATTCAGATCAAAAGTTCGATATTGGGGACGATCCAGATCCAGAAGGACGGACTCGATGGGAAAAAGCGATGATCGCATTTACCATGTTGAAAGCCAAGATCGCTAATACCCCGATCCTCAGACACTTCGATCCAGATCGGCCTCCGGTAATTGTCGTATATGCGAGTAAATGGGCCGTTTCAGCAGCTTTATTGCAGGAGTATGATGGTATATATTGGCCAGTTACGTTTACAAGCCGAACGCTGAAGCCTAATGAGATCAATTACGGAATGGTCGAGAAGGAGATACTAGCATTACTTCGGATTTTGGATATATGTTATTGCATGCTAGTCTCGCGAGAGATTAAAGTTCTTACGCGTTTCTCGACGATGGCCTGGTTGGTGCAATCCTTCGGTCTCAATGGCAGGCTAGGTAGGTGGGCCGCATTATTATCGACTTGGACTTTGGAGATCAAGAAATGTGAAAAGGGCGAAGATGAAATGCTTGGTGCCCTGGCTGCAAGTGTGACTCCCCGTGAAGAAGTCGACGAAGTGTTGATTGCGATCGCTCCCCGGAAACAGCCAAGGCAAACTCTAAGTATGCCACCGCCTACGGTGGAAGAAGATGAAAGTCTCTTGGTCGTCAGTTTCGATGGATCGGCACGAACCAAGCGAAAGGGTGGATCATACAGTGCGATAATATGGAAACTTCCTGAGTGGACTATTGTGGCTGCTGCATCGGAATATGCAACGGACTTAACAGTGAACGAAGCCGAATATCGGGGTTTACTATTAGGCTTTGATCTGTTGGAGAATCAAACTAGGGGACGCGTTATTATTTGTGGCGACTCCAACCTAGTGATTCGACAGATGCGGGGTGAAATCGATTGCAAGGCTCCTGGACTGCAGTTGTTGCGACAGAAAGCAATGGAGAAGCTTCGATCATGGCCGATCCATGAGTTCTTACACATGAAACGCGACTGGAACCAAAGTGCAGATCGACTGGCGAGTACTGCTTTACAGAAGGAACAAGGTGTGGTCATCACTTCGGAAGGAGATCGCCAAGATCTCATTACTCTTAATAGACTGGATGAGTTGTTGAAGTCGAAGCAGACCTGAATCGGTGGTTAAAGTTGCTGCGATTACCAGATCAACCCGGAGAAGACGTCAACTACCCGAGATTTTGCAGGAATTTGAGCGCGAACAAGTTCGCCGTAATCGTTTCGAAGTTATGCAGTCTCATAAAGAGGGAAAAGCTGAAGATTTGTGAATTGGTTATTTCGCTTACGGAGAGTGGAAATGGCTGTACAAAATGGTTGTATAGCTGGGGGAACTAGGATATATGTGAATTTGAGTGTCGATCGAAAGTCTGAAAGACCAGATCGCGGCTGAAAAGTCCCAAAAAACAAGAAGACAATTGCAAGAACGACCAAAAGAATCTAACGAAAACAGTGAAATTGTATTGAATGCTGGGGAGATGAAATTAGATCGCGCCGAAGAACTTTACAGATCGCGCTGAAGTACCGGATCGCGCCGGAATATCAGATAGCGCCGAAGTACCAGATCGCACCGGAGTACCAGATCGTGCTGAAGTACCAGATCGCGCTGAAGTACCAGATCGCGCCGGAGTACCAGATCGCGCCAATAACTAGATCGCGCTGAAGTACCAGATCGCGCTGAAGTATCAGATCGCGCCGGAGTACCAGATCGCGTCGAAGTACCAGATCGCGTTAAGTACCAGATCGCGGTGGAGTACCAGATCGCGCCGAAGTACCAGATCGCGCCAAAGTATTAGACTGTGCCGAAGTACCAGATCGCGCCGGAGTTCCAGATCGCGTCAGAAGTACCAGATCGCGCTGGAATGCCAGATCCCTCCGAGGTCGCAGATTGAGCAGAAGTACCGGAAGCGCTGCGGGGACGTTTACAGGGGACGTCCAGAGTCGGTGAAGATGACGCACGTTTGCGATTGGGTGACGAGGGATTGGAAAGCGCGAGAAGGCTAGTCGGAGAAGGAAGTAAGCCCGTAGCCAATTCTGCCAGATGCGAACGAAGTAAATCTCGATCCTGGATGGCCAGATCGCGCTCTGCCTCTCGATCTGCAACTTCGGTACGAAGTCGACCCAAAGCTGCGTCGTTCCGAATACTCGTACTCAGGAGGCGATCATGATCAAGCTCGAGCGCGCTCAGTGTCTCTTGCAGTTGTTTCGCGGCTTGCTGGGCCTGAGAACGAGCTTTCTTGTACTTGGATGCCTTGCTTTTCATGCGTCGAAAGTCAGCGGCCAAAGCACTGTCTGCCGTATTACGCTGTGCGAGGATGGAGTCCAGTTGCTGTTGGAGGGACGCGATCTGCTGCCGGAATTTTCCTTCCAGAGTTCGCTGAAGATTGGCCGCCTCACGGCGGAATTTATCCTGCAGGCGATGTTTCTCTGCATTGGCTCGAAACAAGGCATTCTTCAGATCGGCGATCTCCTGAGACTGATCCGTTAGCTGGTTCAGTTCTTCGTCGAGACCTTCGGCCATGTGGAGAGCGGCATCAAGTTGTTGACGCAACTCTTCATCTCGACGCAAGACGAATGTGCACAGTCGAGGCACCAACTCGTGATACGAGTTGAGTTCCGTCTCCAGCTGATTTCCACGAAATTCCTGCTCCTGCAAGGCATTTTCCATGGAGTGATAGCTTTCCACGATGGTATCCTGGGCTTCCAGGCGGTCATACAATGAAGAAACCAACGAGATCGCGTTCTGACGATCTGCAACGGGAGGAAGGATTATCCGGGTAGACGGGAGCAAGATACGCGATCCGGTAGAGGAACCCATCGTTGGATCGCGCGTAACGAGCACACCAGTTTGGGGGTGGCGATCGTTTTCGGGTGTAGATCTGGCCATAAGGGACGAAGTGACGAGAAGAGTGAAGCGAGACAGTGCACAGTTAGGCCAACACTGTATGTGGGCTATCGGTGCAGGGGACGATTGTGGCGAAGTGAAAGAGTGAATTTCGCCAAGTGTGATCGCATATTTTCGGTTAAGTCCGAAATGGCCAATATTAATGAGTCGCGATCTCGTGGCCAATATTGATGAGTCGCGATCTCGCAGAAAGGTTTCAAGACGATGTCAAATAGGATGGAAAACAGTGAATGGAGTAGTTTGCACTTCTATGTGGGGTCAAATATGGCCTAGAAACTACGCTATTGCGATCTCCAGTATTTCCGATGGCGATCCGCGTGAACGCGGTCGCTAAGGAGGAAGATGGGTACATCCAAGCATGTGGAGGACGGTCTGGTGTGGATCACGTCGCTATGGAGGACTGGAATGGTGGATATGAAATGTCACATTGATGAACTATCTCACATGACCTGAGAAACGGTGAAGAAGACAAGTCGTGATCCGGCGGATCGCGATCCGATATTAATTATTTAGTACCGCGATCTGGTATTAATTATTTAGTACCGCGATCTGGTACTAATTATTTAGTACCGCGATCTGGTACTAATTATTTAGTACCGCGATCTGGTACTAATTATTTAGTACCGCGATCTGGTACTAATTATTTAGTACCGCGATCTGGTACTAAAATGGTATTATATCCGAGTGAGGTAGCGATCCAGATCGCGGCTATATTGGAGTGGACCACATTACGAGATCTGATTTTTTCCGAAAGGGCGATACGTGGCAACAGATCCTGAGCTACAGATAGTCAAGATCATAGGTTTTGGTATTTGATTGGTTAACATTAACAGAGTTCAATTTGCTTCTAAGTACACGTGTCGACTTCTCTTCCGGGCTGGATTCTTTGGCCTCCCGACGTCTCAAGGAAGTCTACCTACTACGCAAGTCATATCCCTGGATTGTTTGGCCAGGGATTGCAAGAATTCTCAACAAAACAAATCAAGCTGCGATTGGACGCAGAGGACTAAGAAGTCCAGATACAAGATCGCGAGACGGCTCAAGTGGTCAGAAGGCAAGCGGATCAAGTATCTACATTTTTGGACAAGGCGATCTCAAGGGAGATCAGGGCGACTCAAATAGAGCACCCCAAGAACAACTGCGATCGTGTGAGGAATTCCACGCGATCGCCCCCCCACCTATCCCTAACACAATCAAGTTCAACATCGACTCAAGTCTACCGAGAAGAGAGCAACCCGCCCTACCGACGGGTACACAAGGTGAGGAAGGCTATACACACGGAATCGGGGTACCCCCTCCGTTAGTCGGTCGTCCGGGCGCCAGTGGAGAGTTGGGATCGCATCAGCAATTTTGCGAATCCCACTCCACCACACAGTGAGGCGACTTGCTCTCACGTACATGTACCGCCTTGGCTCGCTTGTCGAAGAACTCATCGATGTAATCGACTTGTTTCTTCGGCAACGGCCATTGCCTGGTCACACAATACTTGGTGCCAGGCTCCAGGTCAATCTTGTGTCTGATTCCCCTATCGGACGGTAGGAGGCTCGGCACTTCTGCTGGAAACACGTCACGGTGTTTCCACAGAACATCATAGAATGGGCTGTCCTTCAAGGCATCCCAGCCTTGAGCAGCGAACCGTTCTTTTTGTCGGTCTCCAAGACGCTCTCGTCCTTTGTAGTGGACGAGCAACAGTCCACCACGTTCTCTTCTGGAACTGGTGCGACTATCTCGTGGATCTTTCCTTCCTTTAGTTCAGACAGGACAGATCCCACGTCATGTCCGAGAAAGTTAATATCTCCTCGGCAAATGCCAAGACAAGTTGGAGCACCTCAACTGAGGATGCCTCCGGCATTTTGTCTTCGACGGCCTCGAACAACTCGTTCGTAGGTCCGTCCTCTTGGACCGAGACTGATCCAAGGGTCACTCGTTTCGACGTGCTCTTGGTCGTCTTAATACGTTTGGTGCTCATTGCTCGAGTCACCACGACCTTTGAACTGGAAGAAGGTGTCGTTGCTGTATTAGCCAACGCACTCCCTCCAACCGCACCAGGCTCATGGCTTTGTGATGGTTCTTGTGGCGCTTGACTTCCTGTCAGCCCACCATCAATTGCCACAGGCTCTCTGCTCTGTGCAGGACTATTGGACGCGTGACTACTTGTCATCGCCCCATTCACTACACCAGTCTTTTTGACCTGGGTAGGAATATGTGTCACCTGGCTTTCCGCCAGTGCACTTCCAACTACACCACTCCTTTCGAGCTGGGTAGTTTCTGGTGTCGATTGACATACCGTCATCGCACCCTCGACCGTGTTGGACACAGCACCATCCACATAAGCCTCTCGCAAGAGCACATCCTTTCTGGTGTCTTGCGTAGAGCTAGCGACTGTGCGTGTACGCCAGTCTATCCATGGTTGGTGTTTAGCCAACCAAGGCATGCTTAGGATGAGGTCATACGGACTCTCCATACCTCGCACTGTGAACTTCTCTTTACAAGAGAAGTCACTGAAACTGAAGGCGAGTTCAACTTGAACTCCCTCCTATTCAACGTGCGCGCCGTTCGCTAAACGAACGATCGCTTCTTCTCGCTTGCCATCCTGGCAAAGCGACTCATAACTCGCCGGTCTTTTTTAAGAGCCGCGAGTTTCACAAAGTTTTTCGATGCACCCGAATCCACGAGAAGGGACATCACTTGGTCATAGCCTCGTACTCGAGCGCTATAGACCAAAAGGGATGAGGTCCGACCTTTCGGAACCTAAGGGACTATGCTACCCATTTGTTAGATCACTCTGAACTAAGGGGTAGCTTCAGAGTCCGCGACAGTAGGGCATCCCGCCCCTACTGCGCTCCCGCATTTCCCTACTCATCTTGGGCAGGTGCTGAACCCGTGCGTCGTGCACGCTGGTTTTTCGCGCCTCCCTTCGGGTTGGGAGACCTTTTGCTGGCTGCCTTAGCACCAGCAGCTACTTTGTCATAGCAGCGAGCCATCATATGGCCTCGCTTGCCGCACTTGTAGCAGATCACATCTGCATTGTGGTGAAGTGCTAATTTTGTGATGTGGAGGTCCCAGACTCCAGTTGGATTCGGAGTTTAGGCCGTGGGTCAGGGACAGGGGACCAGAGATACAGGGGCTCGAAGGGGAGCGACCGTTGGTGGAGGACAATCCGCAGGATCCGCCGAAGAAAAATCAGTATCAGGGTACCGGTTAACCGGTACCAAAAGGAGTTGATCATGGCCGCTCATTGATCGACCTGGCCTCTCGTTGGTAGACCTGGGTCCCTCATCAGTCGACCCGGTCCCTCATCGGTCGACCTGGGTCTCTCATTGGTCGACCCGGACCCTCGTTGGTCGACCTGGGTCTCTCATTGGTCGACTTGGACCCTCGTTGGTCGACCCGGTCCCTCATTGGTCGACCCGGTCCCTCTTGGTCGACCCGGTCCCTCATTGGTAGACCTGGGTCCCTCGTTGGTCGACCCGGACCCTCGTTGGTCGACCTGGGTCTCTCATTGGTCGACATGGGTCTCTCATTGGTCGACCCGGACCCTCGTTGGTCGACCCGGTCCCTCATTGGTAGACCTGGGTCCCTCATCAGTCGACCCGGTCCCTCATTGGTAGACCTGGGTCCCCTCATCAGTCGACCTCGGCCCCTCGGGGTTCAGCCACTCCGGACCGGTTAATACAAGGATCAGACTAGTCGACGCAAGGAATCAGAGCTTCAGGCAAGGATAGAGTAATGGAGTTAAAAGGATAGGACTATATTAAATACTACTCAATTTGCGATCTACGTGGCACGACTCCGTCACCCAAGAAGGACTTGTTCTAAGTTACTCACTGTTCCGGGAAGGGATATATTTTGGCCCCCGTCGAAGACAGTTGCATAGCGAAGCTCAAGGGCGAATAGAGCTCCAGTACATATTTGGCCTGTGAGCTCGTTCGAGTAGCAACACCCCCCAAGACCCGCTATCGGAAGCGGTCTCCCTCACCTCAAGGTCCGGGAGCAACGTAAAGGTCAGGTGGTTAATACCCCTGAAACAGAAGGAAAAGGCCAGGGACGACAAGCGCCCCTGAAGAATTTGGCTCTAAGCCCACTCTCGACCAGGTCGATCGAGTGGCCACCTACCGTCCCACCGAGTGAAGCATATCCACTCGAGGCCCCCAGGTCTACCTCCCTCAAGGCAGACATCTACATCGTCACCAAGTCCTCCGAAGAGTGCAACCCGCCAGCCGACGGGTACACAAGGTGAGAGAAGTTTCATACGCGGCATCGGGGTACCCCCTCCGACAGTCGGCAGTCCGGCACAGTGAGTGGTTTGGGGTCTCATCATACAATTTTGAGAACCCACTCCACCACAGCATTGCCTAACTCCATAGGAGTGGCATCAGACTTCTCGGACGACGGCCTGTAATAGGCTGTCGCCGAGGCGCTGTTGTAGGATTGCTACTCAACTAAGGCAATGTCAATTGCCTCTTCCATCGTTGCTGGAACCTTTTTAAAAAGGGCCTGACGCGATGGGCCGTGCCTAAGTCCATTCATGAACATGGCCACCTTGATACTCTCCGGTATCAGTTCCCCATTAATGGACGCCGACAGCGAACGCATCTCCTGCACATACTCTTGCAGAGATCGTTTCGCCTGTCGTGATCCAAAGAAGCACGCCATAAGCAACACTTCGTTGTTAGGTGGTTGATACATGGCGCGAATCTTTGTCTTAAACATCGCCCATGATGGAAATGCATCAGCATTTGCCATCAGCGCAGAGTATGCCCACTCTGACGCTTTGCCACGCAAGTTGGACATGGCATACGACACCATTCTGGTGTCGTCTTCGATGAGCTGCGCCACTCCACATTACTCAACTGCTAATAGCCAGTGAATAATCGTGTGAGGGCTAGTCCATCGAACTTCGGAGGGTCCATCCGAATGGGCCTCGGTTGATTAGTCCGGGCAGAGAGCGTCTCAACATCTCTGTTGAGCTCCTCATTACGTGCCTGCTCAAGCCTAAGCTCATCCTGAGTCTTAGTGATGGACTCAGCGGTGGCTTGGCTGTTTACCTCGAACGTGTTTCTACGCTGTTCGAGCACAAACGCCTCAAATTGCTCCAACTGAGCAACATGTTGCTCAGGAGGACAATGCAAGAGGTTGACCAGGGCTTGTTCACCAAATCCCTGCGCCATATGCTCTGCCAACTCCCTATGATGTTGGGAGAGGTGAGGGAAGTCACTCCAGTCCATGTTAAGGACCATCTTAATCACACGCACGCTCAGAGAGACGAGTCGTGGAAAGGACTACTAGTGCTACCAAGTGTAGACGGGCACTTCTAAGAAGTTGCCTCGTGCTACTAGCACACACCTTCAGCACAAGCGAGGAAGCGGTTAGACCATCTTTCCTTCGCGTGCGAGGGTGGTTAGGAGGTTGGTCGACTGCTTAAGCAGTCGTATCACCAGTTGCCTCTCGCTTAAGCGAGAGCGCAAAGAACTTCTTAACAACAAGTCACCGACCTCACGCAGAAGCTTTTATAGCTTCTCGTGCGCGGTGCTTTCGATTTAGTAAATTCAAGACTGAGCTATATTTAATGAATTATAATTAAATATAACTTAACTACTGATTGGCATATATGTATAAAGATCGGATACGTGACTCTTTAGAAGCGTATCCTGTCGCATGAACTTAAATCTAGATTAAACTTGCTAATGACGTCCTTCTGAGACGTCGCGATGCCTAGTTTCAACTAGCATCATGTGAATCCATAAATGGATATTACATTCACGAGGGTGGATCACATTTGTGTATCGCACCCAAGTGACAGGTCAAAAGTAATCATGGATACTTTTAGACCAAACATTAAGTATATTACTTTATGTTTACGTGTAACTAGATGCCCTGTTACAGTGCCACTGTCATTAGTGACACCGTCTGCTCTTCCTTGCGTGGCTGGATCACCCCGGCGGTTTGAACGTCCGGTAGCATCTTTTCTATCTTTTGAACGTCCTTCCAGCGTGAAACTTGGTCGGCAGCTTCTTCAAAGTCTAACGAAGATAATTTACACTTTGCATGATCGATTGAGGCCACGGTCATCGGGTGGAATCATCCGCCGTCACGACCTTTTGTACTTGATGAATGAATTGACTGGTTTTTTACGCCCATTGCCTTCAAAAGAGTTCTTTGATGCAGTCAGTTGAAATAGCTACTAAAGATTGGAGACGTCATACAGCTTGACGACCACTACTCAAGAATATCATATGGAATGCTACTTGATCAACCAACTATTCTGGGCTCTGCACAATACTTCTATATAAAATGCAAATTAATCCTATCATGGCCTTGAGGTAGCACTTCAACACCGTGACATTCTGGCAACTGAGTCATGTACGGCCCATCGAGATCGTCAGTACTCTTGTTGGATCGTACAAACAGTCGTCAAAGTCCGAAGTCTTTCTTGACGTCTTAAAATAACGCCACATGCATTAAATGACAGCAATCAATTAGAGGTCTCTTCGAAGACATTTGGTACATACTGCATATTAGCAATGAGCGCTGCGCTGCTAGTCCGTGCACGGCTTCCTGGGAGTCTTTCGACACCGGCTTGAAGGGTGGCTATATTCGGCGTTCAAGAAGTGCTTCCAAATCGACGCCCTTAAACCATATGTGCCCCACAATCTCCATCGCGCCGTCAGCTTCGCAACCCATCCGCTGCTGTGGATTCTTAATCAATCATTGCTGCAGAAAATCGATAGCCGTGGGAGAGAAGTGCTCAAGAGGATACAATGGATCCTTGCTTAGGATGTTCTGGAACATTTGACGGCGCTTTTTGTCCCAGAACGGTGTATGTCCTAGAATCATCTCGTATACAAGCACACCGTAGCTCTACCAGTCGACCGTATTGCCGTATGATGTGGATGTGCGCTGGCTGCAAGGCAACTCTGGCGTTAAGTACTCAAGGGTATCGACAAACGTAGATCCTTCATCATCTTCCTTGGACAGGCCAAAATATGTGATGGCAATATGCCCTTCGCTGTCCACGAGAATATTTTCCAGTTTGAGGTCACGGTACATGCTGAGCATGCTGTGTAAAATGCGCCAACGACAGCACCAGCTCTGCCGCTTAAAAGCAAGCCCGTTGCTCTGAAAAGCGCTTTTCCATCCGTAGATGCACGAATAGCGATCCGCCAGAGTAATAGTCCATCACTAGATTCAGCTTCTGGTGGTTCTGAATAACATACCGCAGCCGCACCACGAACGGATGCTCCACATGCTTAAGAATGCGCTGTTCCGACTTTGTATGTTCAAGCTGCTTTTTCTTAAAGACGTTTTACTTGTGCAGCATTTTCATTGCATACACACGACCAGCATTTTTACCTTGCTTCTTCTTTGCCAGAAACACTTTGTCGTAAGCGCCTTTTCCAACCACCGACAGCAAGTCGAAGTCGTTCACGCTCCTAGAAGTCGAGATGACCATGCTGCATCTTGGGCTGCGCGCACTGCAAGTGTGATGTCCTAGATGATTCCCCGATCTGGTTTCATCTTCATCATGAAACTCTGCGTCATCCAAATGCTCCAATTGATGCTTATTCGCGAATTCGTTCGGCATCGAGCCTCGTGCACTGTCGAAAAACGCAAACACAGTGTCCATACTCGCCGCAATGGTCCAGACCGTGTTCGACAACATTAGCTCAGCTAGTGACGTTGGTTCTCCCGCCGACAGACTCAAACATCCCAGTTGTGTGCAATCCTGTAGCTGCGTTCCAGTAATTTCCTTCGATCTTTGCCAGTTAATCGCCCTCGTCTCTAACAATCCTCTCACTTCCTGTGTGTCATCCGTTTCAATCCGATGACTTGACTCAATAAATTGCAATTGCCGCAACGACCTCAGCAACGGTTGTGCTCACACCAAATACTTGGTCAATGATTCTTCACGTCCAAAAGTAGCAATGTAAACGAGCGAACATGATGCTGAGACTCCATACGTCTCGTCATACATGATGCTAAAACTCCATACGTCTCGTCACACATGACGAACTTGCACCTCTGGTGTACTGGCCCATACTCCAAATGAATCCACGTTGACGAAGAAACTTTAAAGCCCTGTGGATGGTAACGGATACTTGCAAAAAGCTTAATAGATGGCAACGACCTTAAATAAAACGTCGACGTCTTTCAGTCCGGCTCAAGTAGTGGTAAGTCTAGTAATGATGGTAGCTATGACAATCTTCTGCTAAGATCGGTTGTATAAGGACATTTACTAAAGAAAACATCAAGAGACAAGCGACTGCAACATTAAGAAGACACATGAACTGAAGGAGAACTAGATTCCGTTTAGCAAAAGTACATAGACGAATGTATTGATTGTACAGCTTATGGGATGTTCAAATGTATATATATATACGACTTTCTCTCAGTAAAAGCATGTTGTCCACATGGTAGTCAATTCAGGTCTCAAAGATTAAATATAAATTGATCATTGAGAAAGTTTTTCTTCTTCTTTTGAAGAAAAAATTGCAATTAAAATGAAAAACTTCCCATCAACAAGTGATAATTGTCCACAGTATCGGCCCGAGCATCGCATAATACGATGACCCCCCAGGCCTAATTCACGGATCTCAAACTTTAAATTAATCATTGGGAAATATAAATCGTAAACGTGGGTCCAACTCGATTAAAATCGTAATGATCTCTCTCACTTGCATCAAAAACAGCGTGTTGATTGTCCACCAACCATTTCAAACCCAGTACAAAATGACCAATCGAAGTGGACCACCTCATACTGTTATACGTCATATCTCATGTACATGACATCACTCGTCGAAGGTCTGGATATTTCTTGAAATATCGAGAAATATTACAAATTTTTAGTCAAACTTAAATTTCGAAAAATCGAAAAACGAGCGGTTCCTAGAAGCCGTAGCCATCAACAAACTACTCACTCTCAAGTCACACGTATCATGCTTTCGATTATTAACAAGGGTCTCAGTGCCCATGGAAGACGCTCTATGAGTACCATCCGATACTCTGAATTTGGTCACCCACTTACTGTCCTCAAGTACGTATAAAAAATTCCTTAAAAAAATAATCACAAAAAAAAATTCAGTTTTTTTGACATTCTAGGACCGAAGGAGATGAAAAGGATGTCGCACCAGCCAAAGGCCAAGTTTCGCTCAAGTTTTTAGCTGCACCGATCAATGTAGCCGACTTGTCGCAGATCCAGGGAGCTTATGGTATTAAACCTAAACTCCCGGCTGTGGCTGGGAACGAAGGTGTAGCCATTGTCACGGCTGTCGGTACTGGGGTCACGAATGTCAAAATTAACGACCGAGTGATCCCTACGAGTGCTAGCTTTGGTACGTTGTAGTAGCTATTTTATTCTTTGCAAAGGTTATTGAAAGGTGTTGTTTTTATGCAGGTACGTGGCGTAGCAAAGCTGTGGCGGAGAGTACCGATGTGATGAAAATTTCAGACAAAATCAAGATTGAGGATGCAGCGACGCTGACTGTAAACCCTTCGACGGCTTACCGTATGCTGGCTGACTTTGTGACGCTCAAGAAGGGTGATGTGGTGATTCAGAACGGTGCTAACAGTGCTGTCGGCCAGGCTGTGATTCAGTTGGCTGCTTTGCGGGGCATCAAGACTATCAACATTATTCGTGAAGACGGCGACTACGACGTGACGGTGCAACATTTGAAGAGTCTGGGGGCTACCGTTGTGTGTACTGCTGATTACATGGGCTCGGCCAAGTTCAGGGAGATGACCTCGGACCTGTCAGCACCAAAGCTTGCCCTGAACTGCGTGGGCGGAAAAACCAGCCTTGAGATGGCAAAGGTACTGGCGAAGAAGGGTGTGCACGTCACGTACGGCGGTATGAGCAAGGAGGCTGTTGCCGTAGGCACGGGCGCGCTCATCTTCCACGACATTACGCTCAAGGGCTTCTGGCTCAGTCAGTGGGTCAAGGACTCGACAATCGAGGAGCGTGCTGCTATGTTGTCGGAGCTTGCTGGTCTCGTGGAGGCTGGTAAGCTGCGAACTTGGATTCAGACATATAAGTTCGCGGACTTTGACGACGCTCTCCACGCTGCTGTAAACCGCACAACGAAGCGCAAGGTCGTCCTACTCATGGACTAGGCTGAGTTCTGTCAGTTTGCGTGTCAGGATCGCCAGCAGACATTCAATGAAGAAGAAGTGGGAGAACTCACAATGAAAACTGCACTGTATGGGCTGATACAAAGCAAACAATGCAAAAATGGGATTGAGTGTGCTTCCGTTTCAAACGTCATGTATCAGTTTCCATCATCTTCGAGTTGAATGGACCATCCTGCTTTAATGGTACAGCAGCGTCAGACCTTCGTCCGTCGTCATCTTTTTCTCCATTGCCAGTAATTTTGGTAACTCTCGATGCATGTGTTGCATATCCACCATCATCTTTTCCCTTGTAAAAAGCTGCAAAGCTCGACTCAACTTGTCCATTGCTTCGTACATCCCACTTAAATCTCGACCAGGTTTATATCCCTTAGCAACGAGCAAATGGGTACATGGCCATTGCTCAATCTTGATCAAATGCAGGAATGCAATGAGCCATGGGTCCTTGATCTCCCACATTGGATCAGCTTCTGATAGAGCCGCAATATCAACATCTTTATCCATTTTAATATTGAATCCTCTATAGAACACGTCCAGGTCGTCATTTTTGACGTATGGCAAGTGTAAAGCCGTCAAGATTGTAAGTGTCTCGACATTTGCTTGACTCATAGCAGAGACCAGTGCATCAGCCAGTTTCCATAGCTCTGTGGCTTCTAAGTCCGCTGTATGAACTGTAATAATTGCAACTTGTTGATCCGGATATTGATAAATTTGTATAAATTGACAGAGGTCAAGAGGGAATACAGTTTCCAAGATATTTTGAGGCATAGGAAGAGCTTCAGTGTGATTGAACTTGGTGAAGCGCAGAACATCTACAAAAAAAGGGGAGAAAGAATGTTTATTGAGTAGAGACAGATAGAGAGAGGATGAAGAGAAGAACGTACGTTTGCCTGCGCGGGAAAAGTCGTCAAACGCGAGGAACAGACGTGGTGAGAGTGCCGTCATGGTCAATGATTTTTTGTCAATAATAGAAGCGAAATTGTGTCGAAATTGTTATTTTTGACTGTTTGGATAAGCTCTCTAGTTAGTAATTTTATTATAAATGAAGGGAGCTTACTACTACTCTGCTTCAATTGTAGCACTTTAATATTTTAAGGCCCAAGAATGTTACTTTTGTAGCAGTCAATTACTTGTTGCAGGTATGTGCAAGTAATTTAATGGCATAAGTACATTTTCGAAAACATGGCTATTACGTGCATTGGGCATATGTACGAACGTGCTGGTGTTCGTATTGAGAAACGCAATGTTAGTAGCGTATTGGTTTGCAAATACGATTCGATTGTTCTTGTCTATAGAATACTGAAAAAAGCCCATAATTGCTCGCTTTCACTTCCTGATTTGCGGCTAAGTACGCAGACGAATTACTGGGCACGAGGAAGGGTACCTTTTTTTACCATGAACTCTGACGACGGCGATGTGCCGCTGGGCGATGCTCCTTCACCACTTAAGAGCCAAGGTGCACAAGTGCATTGGAAACAAGTGCCTGGTCCTGGGCCAGCGGCGGCTGGTCGGGTCTCGTTCGCGACTGCGGTCAACGGCCTCGGCAACCGCATCGACCCCGACGAATGTATCGACCCCGGCGTACCTAACGGACCCGGCGGAAAAAACGACCCTGGCGAACCTACCAGCCTTGGCAACAGAAAAGGCCCCGTCGACCACAGCGCCTCGACTCCGGCGGAGGTCGGTGGGTCGCAAGACCAACGTGCTTTACTGGTGCGCACAGCTTCGAGACCTTGGATTGATAAGGTGGATGATGATCTGCGTCCAATGATTCCACTTGAGGAGGAGGCGCTCGCAGCTTGGTTGATGGGAGGCATTGTACTTCCGTCACCGCCCGGTTTTTTTGGTATGCACGCACCCAAGAGCCACGCGGGTTGCGATGCTTGATTTTTTTGAGGAATACCTTGAAGGCAAGGTCATCGCGCTTGTGCCTCCTTCCGTCCGTATGCCTCAGCATATTGCTGAGAAAACGTTGCTCCTACAACTGCTGGAACGCCGCGAAGGGGAGACGACTTCCGATCCACTTAGTCGGGAGCTAGTCAAGGGGGCAAAGCGCACGTGTTACAATTCGGACACTCGACGCCTCACCTTTATTCTGCCTGACCAGGCGGCTGCGGCGAGGTGGCATACAAAATTCATTTCATTTCGTGGTACTCGCCTTCAACTATTGTGTCCAGCAACCATGGAGAGGGATGACATCACTACTTCATTGACGTCCAGTACTACTTCAAGTCGCAACATTCTGCAGTATCAAGTGAGAATTTTGGTTCATGGCGTGGCCGCGAGCACTGTCCAAGCTATCCTCTCGTCGAGTGTGTCATGCTCGGTGACGTCGGTGGTTCGGGGGTTTCTGAATGGGACAGAGGCGTACGATTCCAACTTCTTTGTCGCTACCTTTAATACCGTTTCATGTCCCGAAGAGATCAAGTTGGTGACACACATCAAGACTCCCAACACGACACTTTTTATTCATCATCATTGTCATTTCCAACGGGTCCCCTGTTTTTCTTGTTATTCGCCGTATCATTCAAGTGCAAAATGCGCCGCCAGCAGGGGCGGTTTCTTATTTGAGCATCCGCGAATTCATCGGTACTCACCATGTTGCCAAAACAGTCAGCGTCTTGACTTTTCAGCACCTCGATGTGAACGAGCGCCTGCAGCATGTCGCCGGCCTGGCAGAGACATTACAGGCAACTACGGCCAAGCTGAAGGATGAAGCTTGCAAGGCACCACTGTTAACCAAGATCTCACAGAATTTTTCGAGAGACTGTCCAAGGGAGGATACACCCCCCTCTTCTCCCCGTGGACAGCCAGCGGCGAGTGGCGATGCCCCACGTGCCGCTGGTCCTACTACTGACGGGTGGTTTGACCCAGGTGCGAACAAGAAAAAGCGGGACTCGCGTCCCAACGCGGCTTCAACTACTCAAGCGGCGACTTCTAATGCTACACCGCTACGACGTCCGAGGTCAAAAGCAGCTGAGGGGACCAGCAAGTCGTCGACCCAAGGGTCGGCATCTTCCGCCAAGCAGAGCGCGACGAACTCGGTTAAAGTGGCTACGAAACCTTCCTCACCTACTAAGCCAGCAGTTTCTACGAAAGGAAGAGCACCCGCGGCCACTTATTCCGTGACATCAGCCGCCACTACCAAGGCTACTAAGCAGCGTGCGCAGGCGGTAGCTGAACTGGACCACCTGATCGGAGGTGATCGTACGGCTTCCACGGCAAATCAGGCAACGGACACTGTTGCAATTCTTTCTTTGTCTGAGAAGTCATCCAAGGTTACGGCTTTAGCGGTGGCTCAATCTCAAGTTGCGGACGCACAACGCACAGTCGAACTACTGACTTCAACCGCTGCAAAAAAGAAGTTCAATGCCGAAAATAAGAAAGCTTGCTACTTCGAGGCTCACGCTCATGCGTTGGAATTAGCTATTGATCGCGAAGCTACAGGTCTCGACCTTAATACAACTCTCGACGATGTGAATGGTGACTTGCCTACATTGGAGTACAAATATCGCACCGCTGGTGCAGAGGCGAACAGAGCGGAGACAGCAGCAGCAACGGCCACGAACAAACTACTAAAATTGACACGCCGCTTGACAAAAATTACACCGAAAGAGACGCCCGAGATCGAGCATGCGGTTAAGGGGGTTGTCCCACCGCCGAGCGAGATGCCAGCTGCGACGGCAGAGAAAATTAGGGAAAGAGGTCGCGCGACGATACAGCGAATGTTGTCGTCTTATGTTCGCCGCAAACGGAGCATGCCAAGTGTGACGACCAAGGCAGTACCGGGTGCGGTCCCACCTGGGGTTGCATCACCTGATTCGGCTCCATTGGAAATTTCTCCGACATGCCCCCAGGACCCGGACTACTTGGAACACCATGATCTCGATGTAAGTATGGCGGTAAGCAAATCTACGTTTGGAAATACCATGCGCATGGATGATATTGATGGAGGGGCCGTAACGCCTCCCTCATGCGCCGCCAGTGTCCCTATACCAGCGGAGCTAGCTAAAGCTATTGAAGACGAGCTCAAGGCCTACTCAGGAAATATAGCTGACCCAGCCATGGGCACTTACGGTCTGCTGACACGACCCATTGGCTCTAATGGGGAATCGAGTACACAGGTGGCACTTAGATCCCCGATGGATTTCATCCGCACTCAAGATACTCACGATCAGACGTTACGTGCAACTAGAGTGCGCAAGGTGCCTGACACTGCATCGGCTGCAGTAGCGGCCGCCGCTGTGCCGGAGGGCACGAAACACATTTCGGCGAACACTGCTGCGATTCGTAGATGGGTTTCTCAGCGCAAAGTGGTTTCTGCGGTACCCACTACACTGCCAGTTGGTCCAAAGGGTCAATCCGCATGGATTAAAGCGTGTGCATTGGAATTGGCGGCACTTGTCAGTGACCTGCCGCACCCAATTGCTTACCTCGCCTCGATGTCGAGGGAATCCCTCCAAACCTTTGGACATTCTATCAACAGCGAGTCTCAATTGTCTGTGATACGCCAACATACCACACACGCTGATGAAAAGCTTCGAGAGCTGTGTACGGGTTGGGCTGCAACGGCAGAAGGTCAGTCTGGGCAAATTCGATGGAAGACGACGGACAACATAACGCGCTGGAGAAAATTCCACAAATTACAGCCGGAGTTGCTGTGCGCGACTGTCGTGGAACCGCTTCCGGACTTGGATTAATGGGGCGTCCTCAATGTCCTGTGTGTATTGCTATCTCATCTTGCACCTGTCGAGGATGAGACAAAGGTGGTGATGCCACAGTCCAAAGCGGCATTATACCACCTCTCTAAAGAGGTGCGCGCGGCTGTATCCAGCATTTTATGCAAACCTGCCAACTGGCAGCCGGCGATTGACCTTATTGCCCGCGATGGTCGGCTGCTGGACCTTCAGTACTGAGGGCACCTCGGCTGCGCAAGGGGCTGATTCGGTAGGGGGGGCGGATCCCAGTCCCTCTTTTCCATATTCTGTAGGGGGACTTAGATCGCTAGACAGGGTTGAGTCTTCTTCCTTTCACCTTCCAAGGGCAGATACACTTCGACGTCGTCATCGGGGCATGTTGAAGACTTCTCAAAAGCCACGCGAAAACAGCATCGGTCTGCATTCACAAAATGTCGCGGGATTCCCCAAGCATCCGGAACGCTGTGCAGAATGGTTTGGCCATTTTAGGCAGCGCGAATCACGGGGTGCTATCGACTTGGTCCTATTACAAGAAACGCGGGTCTCTGTTGGTGAAGCAGCAAGTCTGAACAAGTTTTACAACACCACATGGGGCTTCGTGGACAAGCCCGGACGCACTCGATGGACCGAGTCCGAAGCAGCGCGTGGAGGGGTTGCGATTTTACTTAATCCGTACTCGTCGATTACTGAGATGGAACCGTGGCATGAGATACATTGGACACCGCACTGGATGGCTGTTCAAATTAATATTCGAAGCGAGACCGTTCTTGTTGTCAACGTATATGCCCCGAGTGGTAAGCCTGAACGGGAGGCGTTTTTCGAGATGCTTCGCCATCACCTGCTGGATCACGACGGACCCTTGTTCGTGGGCGGGGATTTTAACTGCACATTGGTGCCTCGACTTGACCGATCTTTTGTCTCGCCGCCCGGCAGACATGATTCGCAGGCGCTGAGACGGCTTCTAGGTCGCGCACAACTTTGCGATGTACTCGAAGATGACATGGAGCGAGCGGAAGAAGAGAGGGCCGTAGCAGCCTTTCATGCGGCGGCACACACCTATTTCTACACTTTGCCTGGAGGTGGATCAGCCAGTTCTCGACTTGATCGGTGGTACGTGAGTGCTCTTCATGCTGATTGGGTTCGAGACGTCGATCTGTCTGTACCTGGCCCAGCCGCTGACCACAATGGAATCAGTATACGGATTGGGGCACCAAGTCATGTTGTGCGCGTACGTAAGCCACGGAGCGTATATCTAGTGCCGGGCTGTGCACAAGCGGCCGCGACCAGCGCCATTATTTCGGCCATTGAGCTGGCACAGATTGAAGTTGATGAATCCAGCTCAGTTCCGACGTCGGACTATCGAACGGCTAGACGATTGGCCGACTGGTGGGATGGATGGAAGATCAAGTTACGCAAAGTTCTTGTGGCGACTACAAAGACAGCCCGCCAAGGTCTGACGCGCAGCTACAGACAGCGGCTGAAGCGCCTCTATGTCCGTCTGGATGCGGCGCTATTGGAGGCGCGCTCGTCAGCTACCTCAATAGCGTGTGCTCAAACGATATGCGACCAACCCAGCCCCGTCGATAATCCTGCGGAACTTCGTCGAAACGTTGCGGAGTGTCGACGATTATGGCAGAGAACCAAGAAAGAGCGACTTCTTGTCCAGCACACATACTCTCCAGGCGAGACTTCTCGTCGTTTCTTCGCGCGGGTGTCGACAAAATTTCAGGACAACACTATCGTTTCTTTGGGTGGACAAGCTACATACGGGTCGAATCGGTCGCAGGAATTGGCAAATGAAATGGCAGACGGCTGGGAGCATCTTATGACTCAATTTTTTGATTGTCCAGATGCTACCGCTGCATTTCTGGAACGAGCCTCCACACCGGTCCGGGTTGATGACTCTATAGTGACGTCAGCTATATCTCCTGAAGATGTGTGTGCGGCTTTAAAGAGACTTCAACGTGGGAAAGCCGCAGGACCAGATGAAATCAACAACACCTTTTACCGTGATTATGCTGACGCGCTCGTGCCAATTCTCGCAGCACTGTACACTAGATGGATGGAGTGCAGCGTGTTTCCGACGTCTTTTGGTGAAGCGAACATTCAGTGTCTGAAGAAAACCGCGGCTTCCGCCTTGCCTCTTGATCATCGGCCGATCGCGCTTCTCAACAGTGACTACAAGTTATTTACAAAGATCCTTTCGTTTCGAGTTCGGCCGATGCTGTCGCATATTGTTCTGCCAGCTCAAGTTGGTTTTGTCCCGAAGCGGTCGATCCATACAGCTCTTGACATTTTTTCGGCGGTTCGCAAAGCGGCGAGTGCTGACAGCGATCTACACGGATCCATTGTTCTTCTTCTCGATTTCGCCAAGGCATACGACACGTTGCAACGTCCGTTTCTACTTTCGGCGTTGACTTGGCATGGCTTCTCGCCAAAATTCGTAGCAGTCGTGGCGGCATTACACCGAAACACGACATGTCGATTATTGTGAATGGGTACCGTTCAAGCAGACGTGACGTTCACTGCGGCATACGGCAAGGGTGCCCTCTTGCTCCTCTTCTGTTTATACTCGCCTTGGATAGTGTCTATCGAGTGATTCAAGAGAGGGATGAAATCCGCGGGATACCTCTTACTTCTGGGGGGAGAACCACTGACATTAAAATTTCGGGATACGCTGACGACACGGCGGTTTATCTTCGCGATCGGTCTGCGGTTTTGCCTGTTATTACGATACTCGAAGACTTTGCAGCTGTTTCCGGTCTGCTGACGAATCGAGCGAAGTCTATTATCATTGAGCTTGACCCTCGCGGATCATCTTTGCCCTTGGACGCGTGTGGCCTCAATGTACAGTCTTCAAGCGGATCATGCAGGTATCTTGGTGTACTTGTTGGCCAACAGGATGCGGTAGCTGACAACTGGTGTAAATGCATACGATCTCTATGGTGTCGACTTGCACTAGCACGAGAGAAGACTCATACGGTGGAACAACGAGCTCGCATCGCCAGCGCCATCGCGGTGCCCAAAATTACCTACTTAGCACGGCACTGCTGGCCACCTCCCGCCATGATTAATAGATTGGAGGGCTTCATTATGGACTTTGTATGGAGCGTCCATGATGGCAAGAGGTCCCGACCGTGGGTCCCTTCAGAGATGGCTTCACTACCGATACAGCAAGGTGGGCTATCGGTGCCGTGTATTCGTACGGAATTAATGACTATGGCGGCAACCGCTGTTGGACAGTGGGCAGCTACAGCTTCTTCGAGAGATTTACTGATCGGAGACTTTCTATGGGGCTCTACTGATTCGGGTCCGGCTTACATCACGCCATGTTGGACCCAAGACCAGGAGCCTCGACTCCAAGTGACGCTATGGTTAACCGGTTCTAAAATTGTTGGGCTTTCAGCTGCTCGACATGCCCGCCAAGGAGAGGTCCAGGAGGTCTGCCGAAGGGCCGCCTCTTTTACATCAAGAGCCTTAATCGACTATAATGGAGACGGTAGTGTCACAATTGATGTCCGCCGTATACTTGATGACAAGTTGCGGGCCGGGATGAGAGCTGAAGTAGCGACATCAGGTCGTTTTGAACCCAGATGGATCGTACACGCAACGCTGACGGACATGTCGTGGCTGAGGGATCGCAGAGGCAAGGCTTATACTTTGAATGGAGCGGATTTTGCGAGGGGACACAAGTACCTTGGCGACATATTCACCTGGAAGACGACTCAGAGTGGTATCGTCCGATTTTCGCCCAAGCGTGACATGGCTACCCACTCTATGGCGAAGCGTCGGCATTTTGGGAACTTCTGCCTTGCCCTTCTATACAATTTTCCAGCACTCGTATACAGGTCGTTTGAATCGGGGGCATTGTTGGCGTACTCGACAAAGGTCCACCAATATCATACTTGGCTCCTCGACCGAGACGGTACATCGGTATCGCACTTCGACACGGGTATAGCGGGTGGGGTGGCTACAGTCTCATCTATGGCTGCTTGCGATACCGCAGCGTGTCTGGACAGTGGAATTACTGTCCACTTTGGTGCGCATCCAACGCTTACGCGTGTTGTACACCTATGGGCTGGCCGTCGAAGATGGAGGCCGCAACGACGAAAATTCAAAAAGATCATTTCCCGCAGGCGAAGTGATGAGGGCAAACGCATTTGCGACGAACGCGTGAAGAAGCCGGACTTCCAAGTGATTGCAGCAGGTACATCTCTGATCGAGTGGAGAGACATCCGTAAAATACGGGCTTCTTTCCCGACCAGCGCAGACGCTTTATCGTCTGAAGAGTAACAGCTTCCCGCTATGGAATTGGGCTAACCAAGATCTATCTTGCCCCGACCCAGCGTGTCCGACATCCTTACTGGCCATGGCTAGTCATGTATTCTGGAATTGCCCTAGCGCTCGGCGTCATTGGGGTTATCTACTTGAACGGTGGCGAAAGCTAGGCGATTTGGAGGAGGCGGACCTTCACGTCTGGGTGTTTGGCATGGACCTTCCGAGTATTCCGAGTTCTGCATGGAATGCCATCAAAAACGCTATCGAACCCAGTGTAGATTTGTCTCGAGCGAAGGACGCCGTTTTTCCAGCAACGCGTGAGCTCTGGCGTTTTCTCGTTTCTACGACACTACATTCCATCTGGGCTGAGCGTCTCCGCCGCTTGGAAGACTCACTTTTGCCACAGGAAGTACACGACGCAAGAGCAAGGACACAATTTCGACGAGCGGTTACACGGTTTCGAAGTTCAACATATCAGTCGGACATGGGGGTAGACGGATACCTATTCGCACGAGTACGGTCGGCGCTTGCTGATATCCTCATCGGCTTTGACAATCCTCCACCCTTGCGAGCGCTGCCGCTTGACACTCTATCTGGGGTTTTCTACCTGCTCTTCTTCGACGGGGGGTCAAGAGGAAATCCTGGACCGGGCGGAGCAGGTTCCGTCATTGTCCAACTTCACATTCAGACGCACGCAGCATGCGTCGTGTGGGTATCGAGCATGGCTTACGGTTCTGCAAATACCACGAACAATGTCGCTGAATACTGGGGGCTCGTGCACGGGCTTCGACAAGCGAAGGTTAGCGGCTACTCACCTCTCCATGTCGTGGGGGACAGTGCGCTCGTGCTTTCGCAGCTTCGGACGCACCATCCTCCACGCAAGCCACACCTGGCCCTTCTTTTCCGAGAGGCAAGAGCACTTGCTGACGATATCGATGTCTCCAGCTGGGGACATCACTATCGCTCATACAACAAAATGGCGGATCGACTGGCGAATATCGCTATGGACACTGGAGCCTCAATTCAAGTGCACGCTTCCGCTGAGGAAGGTGTTGTCAAGGAGGCTTCGGCATTCCTTGACCATGATGTCAACCACTGGCTGGAGGCCTCTCAAGCCGACAACTACGAACCTCAGGGACCCGCTATGACGCCACGGAACCTGATCATCTCGAGACAAGACTCTGCGCGACGACGCTCGGCTGTCCGAGGACTAGTTATACCTAGTATTTAAAGTAGAAGTCGCCACGGTAACTCTGTTACCTGTCGACAGGATATAATGGGTCGTACGCGTACTTAAATATACCTCACCTTCTCACTCTCTAATTGCTCGCTTACACGAGTTTTTTATTAAAGAAGTCGTAGAAAAAGCATCTTAGCTCCGTTTAATAATATACGTAGCATCACTTCTACACGTTGAAACAAGGTTAACAACTACAGAAGTTTAAGTGATATCGAGACATTTGAAGTCCTGTGCACTCGCATTGACTGCTACTGCAAAGTAAGAGATGATTGCTATCAAGTGCAGCATTAGAAATAAAACGCTTACGGACGTATTTTTTCCATTTATCGATCTTTCTCTCTCGTGGCTCTGTTTGAAAAAGCTGAGAGACTCGTAATTGAATGCTTGCACCACAGGTTGCTTGGTAATAATTGGCCACATCATGACCATAGTTATTGTGTCTCTGCTAACAACGATACTAGTGTTGTTCACATGGTGGAGGAAGAGCGTGCCGGTACAGCGGGTTTAATAAGTGTATAGTAGATAAGTTACATAACTCATTCATGCTTTACTCGCAAGTGGATATGTGTTGCTGAAGCTAATAATTGGACAGCACTGAATTATTCGCTTATTATCTAGAAATAGACGGAATTTTTTTTCTAATGTTTAATTACAGTAAACATGAAGTGACTCGTCGTCTTATCGGGTCGTATCTACGCTTTTTAATTGGTCAGTATAGCTGCGGGAAGGTCTTTCTAGCTCCTATTTATGTACATTGTGTTTTCACTAGTCTGCATAAACATCCCTGACTATGTACGCGACTTACCACCGAATTGACGTTACACCTACGCTTTTCTAATTGTGTATCACTCCAAAATTAGCCGCTCGTCCGACATGACATCGCATGCTCGTTCTCCTTTGTCCCCGGACGTGATTGCCGAGGCAAATGCGGCGGCGGCGGCAACTTTAGCACGACCTGCGTCAGCGAGTTTTGAATCGAACGCGCCGCTGAACGCGACCAGGTGTTTTTTGGAAGTTCAGGAAAACTCCGAGCTTGAAGAAACGTGGAGTGAACGCAGCAATCCGAGCGTGAGCAGCTACAATAGCAGCACGCGTGAGATGCACCATCGCTCGATTGCTAGTGCCTTCTTCGGACCCATTTCGACTGCTACAGAGGCGGTTGAGGAGACCGACGAAGAACCAGAGAGTCAGTGGAGCACTGGTAACACCATGAGCAGTGACAGAGGTAATGAACGAAGGAGACAAAGATTCAGTGACACAAGTGGAGAAGGAATTGAACTATTACGATGGGTGTTTAGACGGAGAACAGCGTCTGACTCAGCGTTGACTACAGATGAAGTGGAGGGTGGATGGGAGCAGAGACAGAATCAAAAGAGGAGAGTGAGGACGCAGGTGGCGGTGCCTCTTGACCCACCTGATCGAGAAAATGAGACGCTAGAGCAACGGGATCGACGGAGAGAAAACCGATCTTTGTTTGAGGATTTGGTGCATTTGGCCAACACGCACCAACCAGTACAGTTCGACAGATTTAAGCAGAGGAGATCATCTGCAAGAAAAAGCAGGACGAGAAGTCACGGCAATTCACTACGCGCTCAATTGCGGCAATCTGGGTCAGCAAATGCGTATGATGTGGATGTCTTTAGTCCGTCAGGTGACGAAGAAGAAGAAGAAGAAGAGGAGGAGGTCGAAGCCGCATTTAATGACGAGACAATCAACACCGAACTGCTGGAGGCCTATATCGCCTACTCCAAGTCGATAGGGCACGAACCGAATATTCAGCTTAACCCTGTGATGATTCCACTTCAGCCTCGAGATAGTCGCGTCGATAACGATGATGACGTTGAAGACTTTGAACAAGAACAGCACCATACCATTAGGTTGTCGTACATTCATGACCGACCAGTGCTCAAAGAACACGAGAAATTATGGACTGGCATAATGGGAACGAGATTCAGCAAGCGTCGAGGCTGTGTGCAGTTTTGGATGTGGCTGCTTATTGGTGTAGGTGTCCTTCTATGGCTAGGTATCTCTCTGTCTTCACTGCAGCTGAATGAAGTACTGCATCTGGATGCGTTCACGGTTCAAGACGTTCAGGTCACAGAGGATTATGCGTTCCTCCATTTCCTAGAAGAGGTTGATCTCCGTCTCACGTACACCATTGAGACGCCACATCCTGATACTTTGAATGCTAGTGCGAACCCGAACTCGTCATATTTCAATACGCTGCTGCTGAACGAAGACGAGTACGAGCACTACATCGAAGGTGAACCATTTGAGTACATTGAGGCCGGCACCACACTACGCACGACATACGCGTACTTACCGCACACGTACATTGACAACCCAATCAAGGAGACAATGTACTTTGTTTTGCAACCGTGTTACCTTGAGCGCAATCCTACAGCAGACTATTGTCAACCCGGGCAACTTCCAACGAGCGTGTACTCGGATAAAAAGATCTACAGCCTTGAAAAAGAAAAAGTAAAGAACCAGGTCACTTCGGATCACTTTAACGTCACGTACCTGTCAGTGAACCCGATGCCAGTTGCCTGTAGGTCTTCCGGTTGGCTAGGAGGCAGTTACTTGCTACTGTTCTTACCGTATTTGATCATTACGCTCTTCGGACTGCGTATTTTCCAAATGATTCTCCATTGTGAGAGCTGGCAGAAGAACCTCGAACGCATTTATTCGCGTGAACTAGATGTGCCAGAGAATGAAGTTGACTATTGGCAACGGATGCCATGGGACCGAAAGGTGCCGAAAACTAGGCTCTGTGGACCATGCTGTTGGAAAAAGTTTCGACGGCCATTTGAGCCGTTCTACACGTGGTGGCGTCATGAAAACTACTTTACGTGGATCTTTTGCCCCTATCGCAATGAACAACTTTCGCGTGGCGAGCGAACACTGATCATCGTGTGCTCACTCTACATCACTTTCTACGTGCTGTTCATTATTGTGATGCTGCGAGATTCTTGGGGTACGGACATCACGATCTTTACTTCAGTGGTGCTATATGCAATTCTGATCTCGATTCTACCGTCTGCGGGTAAAGCTGTCTTCAAGGAGCTGTTTAAGTTGATCTTTCGTCAACGACGCAAGTACTTTCGGGCAAAGGCAGCTGGCGATGACCTGAAAGGCTTTTCATTCCGGTTGGCGTTCTTGTTGCAGTTTTTAGTGGTCCTACTGCTTACACTGGCGCAGGTTCCGATCTTTTACATTTGGGCTTTTCGTAGTTGTTTGTTCCTGAAGAAGTTCATGTGGTTTGGAGTACTCGCGGCAATCATGCGGATGTCCCTCCTGGGACTTGCTCTAGACTTGGCATGGTATCTGATCATCAAGACATGGGGTTGGAAGGACTTGTGCCCATATTGTACAGAGCGGATTAAACATTGTGACTGCTTTAACGATGAGCTCCTAGTACTTGTCGTTGAACGTGTGGGTGCCAAGTGGGAGCTGATTCGAGTTCTTGATGATCTAATGGCAAAGCGACACCATTACGATTCTCAATTTGAGTTGTACACATCTGAGCAACTTCGTGAACGCTGGGAGGTACTTGTCGAGCGAGCTGAGAGCCACATGGAGAAAATGGAGAAACTCTGTGCGTACCAGGAGAAAAAACGCCTTGACGCTTTGCGCCACGATCGCATTCGTCGCAGTTTGACGAGTTTTCTATCGTTCCATGGCACGACGCAATCGGACCAACCTCGATCTAGAAGACAGAGTGATAGTGGCGATGACGATTTAACGCAGCTTAGATCATCAGGTGTGGGCAGCAATAGTAGCAATACGGAGGCGACACGTACTCAAGACTCGGATGTGAACCTCCATGTGTGCAGCCTTCGTGAGAAGAAAATTCTGGAGCTGAACCACAAAATTAAGCTGGACAAGTTTGAGAAGCACTATGACTCGAACATCTCCGAAGTCTTTCATTTGCTCACTCGTTCTGTCCAGAAGCTGCGTCGACACGGCAAGCAGAAGCATAAGACGAAACTCGCGTCAAAAGGTTCTGGTCTTGATCAAATTCCTGAGGGTGATGCACATAGTGACAGTGATCATGAAGGATTCACATCCGAGACTGAGCGAGGTAGTAGCGATTTTCGTAGTAGCGACGGTAAGACAATGTGGGTGTTTGACACGCCCACGCAGCGTCTCGAGCGACGTGAAGAAGAAAAGCTGCAACGAAAGCGAGCGTTCCGGGTCTTGAACAATTACAAGATCGAAGGTGTGACTTCAAATTTAGAGTCAAGTACACCCGCAAGTCCGATACTGTCTCCTATTCTATCGCGTCCGGGCTCCATGTCCGGAGCAGCTCCATTATCGACTAGCCAGACATACGAGCAAGACACGAAGATGAGACCGTTGCTGTCAACACGTAACAGACCGACCACATCACGAAGTGAGGACCTGGTTGTTTTGATGTTAGACAAGCACAGGGACGATAAAAACAAGAAGAAGAAGGACAATCTTGACGAAATAGCCACTGGATGTGTGGAAGACGACTACAATGACGATGACGAGTTCTCGAGTGACTTGGAACGTGGCACCCAGCAGTCACTTTCCAGAGCTCCAGATCAACCACCTCAAAGCATAAATCGTATATATTCTGTCACTGAGCGACCACAGACTCTATTCCGACGGGTGTCCGTTTCAGCCTCTGCATTTGCCGCTTGGATACTCAACTACGATCCTAATGTGAAGTATTAAGGTGACAAGTAAGTGGCAAAGCTGGTTGATACAGAAATGGTGAAGATCCAATCATCCGACAGCATTTATGTAACAATAAGCAGCATTGTTGCGCTGGGTATTCTAGTGAGTTGCATCACTGTAGTCATGGTTCCATGATCTGCAACATTACCACAAAAAGATGCAATGCATGACACGTCCAGTACAATTTTTAGTCCCACACAAATTCGCATTTCGGTATTTCAGTTATAACCCAGTTACAAAAACTATGTTCAATAATCCATATGTCCTGCGCTTGTGCGAGAAAGATCGAAGAAAACAGCTGTTGCTGCTGCACGTTGCTTCCATTAGACCATCATTCCTGGCGACACGTGATTAGGACTAAATCAACACTCTCTCTTGACATAATCGTCACTTTCACGTCACCGACAGTCTGTGACACAACGCTTATCTGGCACGTTGACGCATTTTTCGGCGCTTGCGACGAAGACGACGCATACGTTTCTTGCGCCACTTGGCACGCATACCACCGTTCACAGACAGCAACATTTTCAGCGTGTCACACTCGCCAATAGCGTAATCAGCGAGTGAACCGCTCGAAAGCTGTTTGCCGGCACAGACCAGACGGAAGTTTTGGATGTACTCGACATCTTCCACGGCCTGTTTAACCGAAGCTACCGAGGCATCCGCCGCGACGCTGAGTGTGAGCGGGGCGCCCGAAAGGGTCTCTACGAAAAGCTGCATTCTTCCCTCCTGGATGCTCAGATGCTAGAGTCACCGAACAAAAATAGAACGCCATACAAATTATAAGTACGGCATTCTTTGAGCTAAAAATGATGATGTAGTACTATGAAGTCTTAGTTAAGTGACGCACCCGAAACGATGTTCCAAGCAGAGCAGTCAGCAGAAAGTGAGCCGTGCGTGTTGTGGGCGGGAACGGTTAGAAGCCATTTATAAATAGATGGTCACGAGCTTATCAGCAACGCTATACACAGTATTAGTATGTTACAAATCTCGCATGTTGTATTTTTGTCACAAAAGAATCGTGTGGCTGACATATACAAATGCTGTGATTGGCTGGACAGCGACAACGACTACCGGCCACTCATCGTAGTTCGTGTAAATAACACATATTGGTGTAGTCCATTCGAACAGTGGATCTTCCCTCTTTAAAGCGATCAACTTCAACTTGCTTGACACGCAGGTGCATTGACCATAAAAGAGCAAGTTGAAGTTATACAATCCTTTCGTCAAGACCACTACGTCAGTGAGTAGATCGTTGCTCACTACTTTATGTAACTACCACTTTAATAAGAGGCAGTGTAAAAACTTTTTAGTGGAGACGTAAGCGCACCGTCACCCCACCTGATCTTACGTGATAGAGCCGACATCACTTTGTCATGATTGACAAGTAGTGTATCGGGAAGACTTGCAACGAGCGCAGAATATTTATCTCGTCTGTAAAACAGAGTCTATAGTATAGTTTAGAACGACATGTCCTATTTTCAATCTATCACCTCACATCTGCAGCATGTTGTACTGCATCCGACAGTGTATCTCGCATACGACCGTTACAATCGTACGCAATGATTTCGTGCCGTGGTAACAGTGACTTAGCTGAGTTAACGAGCCGTAACGGATGTTTTTGGTGTCCAATGCGTCCAAGGTGGAGATGATGCAACACTGTGGTTAGATAAGTTGTCCATTAGATCAGTGAAATGATCTGGATCAATTTGAGAGCTCGGCCAGAGGACATTGAGATCGACGATGCGAAACATATTCGAGTAATTATGGCTTTTGTTTAAAATTGTTGCTCGATACTAGTGCCCTCACTTTTTCAATGTTACTGTCAGTTTATAGACCGAGATAAAAGTCACGTGGGCGTTTAGCACTGCTACATGCATAGCTGTGGACCATGCGAGACTCGACATAACGCTGTGGAAGGAGTTCAGTGGTGTCGTAGTTCATCTAGTAGCTTATCTTAAAGGAGGAAGATGATGGGTCACTATAATGAACGGCTTCACTGCATTTCCATCATATCCGGCTTTGGGTGAATTCAATTACTAGCCCATTTATGGTAGTCAAGATAACTGTTCTCTTTGTGGGTCCCATTACATGTTGTAAACCTTCTTTAAATGGCCCGCGAGAACAGCGCTATCGAAAATATCTGTGATTTCTTCGAGTCTTCTAACTGCGCATATCAGCTTGCTTACAATATTGAAACGACGTTGCTATCGAAAATGAGTGTTATGGAAAAGAGTACGCGTCCTGTGCTTAAATTGACACCAATTGCTGTAAGGTACTACTCCGGCTCCACGTCGAAAATGTCGGCGACCCAACATCACATGAAGTATTGTGTTGTGGTCGTCGATAGATACAATTCGAAAAAGTCAGCGTTTATGAGGTATCGTGAACATGCAGTTGTATCGTTAGTACATGCGTGTCACCCATGAATAAAAGCAAACGATAGCAACTTTATCGCTGAATGAGTCATGCGATCCGAAAGGTAATTGCAACCACTGAGCAAGCATGCATTTCTTTTTTTGCTTCTTTCGCCAGCTTCGCTCGAATGTTCGCGTAACTAAAACGATGATGCTTGAGATCTTCTTCCTCCATGTTCATTTCGATAGAAATCCCGTCATCCCGTCACGGATGATTTACTTGCTTAGCAAAGAAATTCTCGATAAGTTTCATTCAATCAGTAGATCCTCGAAAATTTGGTCCGTGGAAGAAGCCTCACCGTCTATCATTGGTGATGGGATCCTTAATATAATTTCATTCATATCCTTCGCAAGTGCTTCAATCGACGGATTGTGCCTGTGGCAAGACTTTCGACGAAGCCAAATCCAAAACTCTACCACAAGAAGAGAAGTGCTGTTGAGCTCAGATACCGAGCAAAAGTAACACTTCGCCTTAGACTGGTTACAACGCATTCATGTCCTCCATGCATTAACGCGCTCTGTCACGAAGCGTAGTTATCACAAAAAAGCGTAAAAACTCGAAACACGAGCATGGAGATGACAAAGAGAATCATGGATCAGGAACCATCCTTACAACGCGTCAAAACAACAACGAGTCTAGCAGTAGTAATGGTAACCCCACAGTGCAGCGTCTAATACGCTACAAAGAGGAGAGCCAAGCTCTGAAGACTACAACATCTGAGTGCACGATTCTCGTCAAAGTCGTCTCTTTCTTTATAAATCTTTCTCTTCCCAACAGCTTCTAAAGAATGTCCTAGATAGCGATAAATAAAAGAAATTTGTGCAGAAGACAACGGTAAGTAGGTTATTGACGTTGAAGTGCACGTTTTACGAACACTCATTACGTCACTACATACAATCATTCCTACAACTTCCCCCCTCCCGTCTCAATTGCCCAATCAGATATGCGTTTTTTTGTTTACCTCCCAAAGAGAATTTCTAAACATCATCGCATATAGTGAGTGGCCCACAGAACAAGTCGTTCATAACGTCAATAACCAATAGAAGATGCAGGCTTTACGATCTCTATCGAGCTCTGCACGTACAGCTGCTGGCCTTCATATACGTTATGCACAGTTAATTACCACCACAGCTCGCACTTTTGCCACAGACAAACGTTATACACCCGTGAACGAGGTGCCCGCCAGTGTCTTGGAGAATATCGGGTCAGCCAAGATCTTTTCACCGGGTTTCGCTGTACGCGGCGACCTTGCGCCTGTTAAGGGCACAAAACCCGCATACTTGGATGTACAAGCCACGTCTCCTATGGATCCGCGTGTATTGGACGCCATGATGCCGTATATGACGTACGCTTATGGTAATCCACACTCGACAACGCATGAGTTTGGCTGGGACGCCGACAAGGCTGTAGAGAATGCTCGTGGAAGCGTTGCTGCCTTAATTGGTGCAAATTCAAAGGAGATCATCTTTACATCGGGTGCTACGGAGAGTAATAATGCCATTTTGAAAGGCATTGCCCACTTTACCAAGGCTAAAAAGAAGCATATTATCACGACACAGATCGAGCACAAGTGTGTACTTGACTCATGCCGTGTATTGGAGACGGAAGGCTTTGATGTGACATATCTGCCTGTGGATACAAATGGACTTGTGGATCTAGAGAAACTGAAAGCTGCAATTCGACCTGATACAGCACTAGTGTCGGTCATTGCAGTGCACAATGAGATTGGAGTATTGCAACCATTGAAAGAAATTGGCCAAATTTGTCGTGAACGGAAGGTCTTTTTCCACACTGATGCAGCGCAGATGCTGGGGAAGTTGCCAATTGATGTGGATGAGATGAAAATTGATGCCATGTCCCTGTCGGGCCACAAGATTTATGGCCCCAAGGGTGTTGGTGCTATGTATGTGCGTCGTCGTCCGCGAGTTCGTCTCGAACCGATCATTTCAGGTGGTGGCCAAGAGCGTGGTCTGCGGAGTGGCACGCTTGCAGCGCCGCTATGTGTTGGTTTCGGCAAGGCGTGCGAGGTGGCTGTGCAGGAAATGGAGAACGACCACCGATGGGTCACTCACTTGTCGGACAAGCTCTACCGTGGTATCACAGACCGTATCGAGCATGTGGTGCTCAACGGTGACCTGGAAAAGCGTTACCCTGGCAATCTCAATTTGTCATTTGCCTACGTGGAAGGCGAGAGTCTGCTTATGGCACTCAAGAACATTGCCGTGTCTTCGGGCAGTGCATGCACGAGTGCATCACTGGAACCGTCATATGTGCTTCGTGCCATTGGTGTGGGTGAAGATCTAGCACACACGTCCATTCGTTTCGGCATTGGCCGCTTCACGACGGAGGCAGAGATCGACTATGCTATTGATCTATGCATTAAGCACGTAACGCGTCTACGTGAGATGAGTCCTTTGTGGGAAATGGTGCAGGATGGCATTGATCCTAACACGATTCAGTGGAGCCAGGACGCCCATTAAGCAATCAAGACTATAGGTGAGAAAGGTGAAGGCCATTTAAGCAAAGCAAAAGGACCCAAAAAGTACACTCAAATACCTATCATTTTTACTACTTTTTTGTACCACTGTTTAACTTTTGTCTCCCATGAATAATACAACGCTTCACTCGCCAAAATTATCTTAAAGTTCACTGTATGAAACGCTGGTCAACGGGACACAATAATTCGCACCGTAAAGGCTCAGCCGTTAATATTACTAAACATATACAGTACGTACCCTACCTTTATCATCCCCTATTATTGCCCTTGACAATAAAACTGGCCAATCGTCTGCAAAACTTTATGTGTATAGCACACATTTGCTCGCACGAACGGACGACGACAGCACATTGAAGTTGCCTGTCAACGCACTGAGACAAATAATAAAAAAAAACGTCATCGAGCTTGTGCTGTTTTTACAATAGTAAGCGTTCTGGCTCTTTGCTGCCTTTGTGCTTATGACCATCAGCTCACCTATATATGGGTTGCGTCCCTCCCACGGAATGTGCAACTTGCTGGAGCGATGGTCAGGATATCGTCCTACGAAATTGAAGTCAGAATTGTGGGGATGGCGTGACACGCACAAATAACTTGGCGTTCGTATGCTCTCCCCATCCCTTCGGAGACAGACGGTGGGGTGTCGCGCGACGTTAATTGGGTACGTACTGGTTCGACTGTCCCTAAGGCACGCGCATAAGTTTCCCCTGGGAAATTTATCAGGTAAGCACGATTTGCAGCCGATTATTTAATTGGACAAAATGCTTTGCTTTTCCAATTCGGCGCAAATTCGTTACCTGCGGTTGGGTTTGTATAAGCTTCAACATCGATCGATCACAAAAGTAAGTGAGCATCAAGACTATTTTTTATACTTCTTGTTGTAAAAACGATATGAATCATCAATTTAATCGATTTATGATCGTTGGATACTATATGTAATAGGACCATCAGCTTAGCAAGAGAAAAAGAAGTCATACAGAATGATAGAATAACTTTCCTGAAGGTCAAGAACGCTTTTGCAGCTGTTAAAAATGGCACATGTAGCGCATATGCCATGCAGTCACCCATTAATGTTAGCCAGTGAAGTCGATTGCGAGTGAAACGCATCAAAATGGTGTTCTTATGACAGGAAGTAAGTATATACCAATCTGCTCTGGACAATTTACCAGACAGCACTTTTTAGGCCGATACAATAGACGGCATTGTAGCACGGTGTAAATTGTACAAGATCGATTAGCAAATCTCTAAGTGTTGATGTCCGTTTGAGCTGAATCGACTGCTTCATGTCCATAACTAACGACTGCTGTCTCGCAATCTATAAACGGCCGCTGTGCTCTTGCTATCTCTGCATTAATTATCACATTTTTTCACTCGTGGTGTCGAATTCGGTACAGTTGAGGAAACACGAGGGCACTTGCCTACGTGTTTTTGCGAAACGACGTCGCTCTTCATTGGAGAAGCCTAATGTTCTTATTTTTTTGTATTGCAGTATGAGCTGAACTGTACGCTGCGGCTAAATTTCTGAGCAACGTCATCTACGTAAAACCGGAGACAAGCGGACGGCACAATTGCTGATGACAACCTGGAGTGGAAAGGATATTTTAGGAGCACTCGTTAATTTCCAGCAGCTTCCATGAACATTATTTTTTTGTATCGAATAAGAGACTATTGGACGTCTTCCGACGTCCTGTTACAATCGGACGACAAGCAGATGCGTCGCATGACTTCTTTTCAGTATGAGATTGGCGGTTACACGTGGGCTCCCCCTTTCGCAGCTTTTTGTACAATTATACAAAACCCAAGTATACTAGCAACTGGTAATCTATTCTAGGGTACACAATAAATTTACCGATCCACTGGCTTTCTCTCGCTGTCGTCCTTTTTCTCTTACAATTCTAAAGTGCCATGATTTCGAGGTGACAAAACCAGGACGGATTAGCCACCCCATCCCCTTTGTAAAATTAACCGATAAAAGACGGTAAACTATCGGCCATTTCAGTGCATGTCTGCCATTCTTCAAAACCCTTCTTCCAGCTCAAGCGACATTCTTCCGTGACCATGTACACCACCAACACACGATATTCTCGACACCACAATAATAACAGTTACCATCAGACGCAGCCGTACACATCACCGTCAACCAAGTACAATTATTCATCACCTACTAAGTACAATAGTGGTTATGAAACTTATTCGTCACCTGTCAAGTCGACTTCATACCATCAACGAAGTTATGCTGAATACTATTCATCCCCCAGTAGTCCAACCTACTACAATCAACAACAACAACAACAAGACTTTTACCATTCTGGAGCTTCAACGGCTTCCTCTTCTTCTCAAGAAGGTCCTTTTTACGCCGATGAATTGGATGAATTGGATGACTACAATATGGGCATGGCTAGTGCTGAAATGACGACGATTCCTACGGTCGTAACACCAATTAAGCTGAGTTTATATGAACAAGGCAAGACTCCAACTGGTAGAGTCATGATCACAGCTGGAAACCAGACTATTGAGTTTTTTTCTTGTGCAGTGAATGCACCACTTTCACGGTGTATGATTGTGCACGAGTAAAATGAACATCATGCAGTGTCACTGGCTAGCTCAAGTGTGTGTATCGTCTTCTCGACGGGGTGTTTCTCAAGAGAATGTGTTGATTATCTTTTTCCCCCGTCGTTCTAGAAGACGAAACTTTCAATAGCTAGTAAAATGTACCATTATTAAGGTTTATTGAAAGCGTTTTTATCGTCAAATTGTACAAGAGATGATGAAGAAGAAGAAAAGGTTGTACGTAGGTAAAAGCTTCTAAATAATTTACCCCCCCATTCTACCTCATTCTACCTCATTCTACCAAAAAGTCAGTTTATTAAAATGTAGTGTGTCAATTGTAAAATAAGCAACTTTTTTTTCTTTGCTTTCTATTATACATAATATATAGTACTCTCATTACTACTTTCTAACGCTTCGATGGTTACACAATAGTAACTAGTAGTAAAAATATGAATTCACGAAATAGTATAATATCTACGGGCCCTCTACTCGAAAGCATAGTTGGGGTGCACGGTTAAATATCGCTGTTGTTTCTTGGCATCTTCTTGTTCCAATGACAATTTTTTCCCCTTACGTTTCTTCACGTGCTGCTCCTGATCTTTCTCATCTTCTTCTTCTTGACTCACTTGCATATTTTCCTCCTCCTTCTCCTCCTCTTTCTCTTCCTCCATATCGACAATAGATAAAATCTTGTCCTGTAGTAACTTGTCAATGACCGAGCAAATCATTTGCTTCTCACGCGATAGCTGCGTCTCTGACGTAATGTCCTGAGACGACAAGTACCACGTAACAAGTTCACCTTGCAATACCCCAATCGCCTCTTCGTCATAATCGTCCTCCTCGTCTGCTTTTGCATCACGAACAAGCTTAGCACTCCTTGCCTCCTCTTCGACCTCACGAATGAATCTTCCAATAGCCTTTTGAATTCGTGCAAACCGCTCAAAAGAGAGAGAAGACGATGCAAGCGAGGCTTGTTTTGACTTGTATGACGGCGTGTCATTCGTACTTGTTGATGAAGTTCCGGCATGAAAAGACTCCTCCTTTGCAGTGTCATGGGCAATACCATTTCGACCAGTGTCACGTCCTTTCCTGCTGTCATCGTTCCCATTCTCATTGTCATGACCTCCATCATTGCCACTATCTTGATCGGAATCTTCTTCACCTTCAAATGGCATTGGAATAGGCATCTCTAGCTCGACATTCTGTGTATCAACATGAATGATTGACTTGCTCAGGAGCCGATATGCCTCTTGCACATGTGAAACCAGCACGGTTTCGCTAAGGTCAAGTCTTGCCAAACCCTCCGACAAGCGAATCATGGACTCTAGCTGACGCACGGTTATACGGTAAGCAATATTGGTCTGGCCATTGCTTACGACGTCGTTCTCGCGCAAACTCCGATAACAAGCAACCATCATCCTTTTGGCCTCCGGCGTGATTACTGGATCAAGCGTACGTGCAAATTTAATGTAGCGCTTGAGGTCTTCTTCCGTGTAGGCACCATTCTCGCTTGCCTCTACCTGCAAATCACTCGGCATGTGGATGTTCACGATATGTTCGGCAATTTTCAGGTCCGTGACTTCGTCGCCGTCGTCCAAAATGACAAAGAACAGGTCGAAACGGGACATAATGGGTGCCGAGATGTTCACGTTGTACTTGAGTGTCTTTGACTTGTCGTATCGACCGTTGTACGGGTTTGCAGCTGCCAAAATACTTGTCCGCGCATTCAACGTGGCCTGAATACCAGCCTTTGTGATTGTGATTGTCTGCTGTTCCATAGCTTCGTGAATAGCGACTTGGTCCATTGGATCCATCTTATCGAACTCGTCAATACAGCAAATACCATTATCCGCCAGCATGAGAGCACCAGCTTCTACGCAATAGTCTCCACTGTCGGCGTCTCGTGTCACCGACGCCGTCAGACCTGCAGCCGAACTTACTTTTCCTGATGCGTAAATTGCACGAGGTAAGAAGCCAACGATATACTTTAGAAATTGCGACTTTGCCGTGGACGGATCGCCAACAATACAAACGTTAGTATCACCACGCAACTTGATCCCCTCCATCGTCTTCTTGTGTACGCCACCGAAAAGCATAAGCAAGATACCTTTGCGAATTTCATCGTGCCCGTATACCGACGGACAGATTGACTTTGCCATCTTCAAATACCGATCCGGGTCTTGCTGCATAGCTCGGATCGCAGCCAATTCTTCGTCACTGAATTCCTGCAGTGCCGCCTCGTTACTAGTTTCTCCTTCTGCGCCATCTTCGTTAAACTCGCTACGGATAGAAATACTATTGAAACGTTGCTCCATTGTCTGAACACTACATGCGAGAAAACACGTCTTGTAAGTAAGTTCTCTCACACCAAGAGCCTTGAGACCTCGAACACCTTCACCCTCCATTCCCTGTGCACTATTCTCGCCACCACGTCGCGGCCGTTGCGTATTGTTGCGAGTAGCAACTGCAGTCTCTCCACCCGCTTTGGCAAACTTGGACACATCTGGTACTACAATCAGTGTACCCGTAAATACAACACGGTCTCCAGCCTTAGCTTGCTCTACATTTTCATGCCTCAAAATAACATCAATGGATCTTGGCATACTACCAGCTGGAATTTCATCACTATTTTCCTGTACTTTGACCCGTTGCCAGTCCACAAAGACGGACTTTTCCGTATTGAGTTCCCACGAAAAGGTGTTGACACAGTACGGGTTCTGACACTTTACAGGTTCACTGTATCGAAATTGTTGTTCCACTCCAGTTGTATCGCCACCACAATCAATGCATGTAAAAGCTCCAAACAACAATTCCGGCCGCACTTCTGACGTTCGTGTGACTGTTCCTGAAAAAGACAAGAGTTCTCCAATACTTCTTGTCCGTAGATCCCGAATACTATTTTCTCATGTACCACAACAACAACAACAAGAAAGAAAGAAACAATACATTAGAACAGAAGGACTCAATTGTTTCGATCCTACAGTATCCTAACAAAAGAAACAAACATGTCCTAGAAAAACAATCTGAAATGATCCTAAGAAAATGACAATTACGACTACGTACTGTGAGACATGTTGGAAGTTATAAAAATTGACAAAGAATTCTCTCTGTGTCTTGTTGGCGTCCTCATTGACTGTATATGCAGCATCTTCGAGCCTAATAAACTCAAAGACACTGCGTCGTAAGTACGGTTCCCATCGGTAGTATTGAGCCTGTAGAGCCTGTGCCAAGTCCGGATCAAACTCCAGGACGTGTGAAAAGTCTACAAACAGTGATGAAGTCTCTGTATTACGCATCACTTCAGCCTGTTGACTGTAGTTGATCTTGGCTCCTCCAGTCTCGTCCTGCTGCCCGTAGCCACACAAAAACTGCAGAAAACGCAATTTTACAGCCTCTGCAGTACTATCGACGAGTAATTCTACTGGCGCAGAGCTTGGATTCAGCATTGGTCCACCATTGCGGCCACGCTTGCCGCCTACACCCCCTCCATTCTTGGACCTGTCTCCGTCCTGCATTATTGTTGCAGATTTCTACCATCCAGTCGTTTTTTTGGCGGGAAGTGGTAGGGGTTGCAGTGGACCACTTCAAATTGTCAAATCCTACAGAGTTCTAAAAAAACGTTTTTTTACATTGTATACAGCTTCTTGTTGCACCGTCTGCACTACTGTACTGTACAGTACCCGTTCCTGTCGTACAATTAAATTCCTGACCATGATCGTCAAAAAAAAACGCGCTCTTTTGTCCTCGTGCGTACACAAGTACACCCTGTGAGTCCAAGATTCTGTCATGATAGAAAAGCACAAGCTTAAGCTTCATACAATAGTACAATGATAGCAAAATTGAACGCAGAAGAAAGAACAAAAAATGTGTCCGTATAGCATAGCAGTCTACAGTAATAGCCAGTGTGATCGATCGACCGATGCCAATCATTCCGGCAAAGCATGTAAGGTCTCTTGTCGTATACGTCAGTCAATACGACTTGCTTCATGTGATCCTTTGAGATCCTCCTTTGACTCAAGCTCAAGCTTAAGCTCATGTTCTACCAAATACATATCACCACAACTGGAGATCATATACAGTAGTCCATACCTTGAAAGGGTGCAATGCTCGACTCCATCATCTTTGGAGGTTGTCAAACTCTTCCTGTTTCCAATCACTCACTCACTCTTTTGAATTGTCAGTCCTTTTGTACACTGCCCTTGTTATCACGACGTGAAAGTGCATGTACCTCTACCTCGTCCTTGTCCTTGTCCTTGTCCTTGTCTTTACTGTCATTGCAACCGAGCGAGTAGCGTGCTGCTATTGCTGCTTCTGCCTCGAAACGAGGTGAGTCGTCTTTTGCTAATAAGGCACGACCTTCGAGTGTCCGATGCAACAACGCCGTACGTTCCGCTGAGCGTCTGTCCTTTCCAGTCTTTCATGTCTTCCTCCCGGAGACTCGAGCCTCGAGTCGAGCGTGTTATGCACATTGGCTGCGCATGTAATGGAATCGCGGTCGTCTGCCCCGGTCGTCAATCCGGACAAGAAATCCCTCGAAGAAGAGACAGGAACGCTAACCATATAACATTCTGCACTCACCGCAACAAGAGACGAACGTCAGAGTGCTTCTCGTTCATTCAGAGCTTTCAAATTGACCAAACCATGGGCGGTACCAAGAGTTTCGTGATGAATCCGTTCCCGTCAATGGAACTATCGTCGGGTGATAAGGAGCAATTACAAAAGACTGCGGCCAACTTCCTTGCCGAATCCATGCAATTGTACGAGACATATCTCAAAGACGATGATCGTAAAGTAGACGAGCGCCGTTGGAAACCCATCAAGATGAAAGAAAACCTGCGGTTATATCTCGAGAGGGAGGTACGTACAACGACGGACGGTAATTTCTCCATGATGAACGAAGCGTCAGAGCAGGCTGGTACATCGGTAACAATGTGCGTCGGCACAATGCAGGGCAACCTCGAGGACGTTGTATTTGGTACAGTGAGCTCGACTTCAGAGGATATGTGCTTCAATGCCACCTACGTCGATGACCTTACGGGAGCAGCAGTTCTGGCCACTGTTGTCGAGCCCACCGTCGAAGAACCGTTGCAGACACTTGCACTCAAGTGGATGGAGGTAAATCTACCCCTGCATTCGAACAAGCGCGACTTTGTGTTCATTGAAGCCACGGGGTTCACGCAACTTGGTAACGGAGAGCGCGTGGGATATCGGTTGATGTATTCGATTGGCTTTCCGCAAACGGCAGAGCTTCCGAACCGCGTTCGTGCTACCGTCAATGTCTTTTTCCTCTATCGACAGGACCACGACCAGTGCGTTGATATGTTTGCATCCGGTGTCGTGGCTAACGGGTCAAACGTCGAATCGTTCCTTGTCTCGGCGTGGGCCATGAAGTTGTTCACGTCGCTTAAATTCGCTCACTGTGGTGAGATGAAGAAGCTTGCATGGCTCATGCAACGACGTTACGCTTTGGATAAGCAGCATGGTGCCCCCGCTGGAGAAGGCGAGTGCACAAACTGTGGCATTCCCATCAGTTCCAAAATCTTTGGCAAGTTTGGTCGGTCTCGTGATTCCTGCAAACTCTGCCATCGACTCGTGTGTGGGACTTGTCGCGTCAAAAAGCGGCTGCATTTCGTGACATTGGAATTGACATTCGAGGAGCGTTCAACGTCCTTCTGTCCCTCCTGCATCAAGGAGGGTTTCGACCTCAACACGGAAGAGGCCGCTCGCGCTCAGATTGCAAGCAACAAATACCAGTGCGTCTACTCAGGCACAGACTATTCGTTTGCCAGCTCTTCCGACTTGGAGCGCACCCACACTGATAACAAGACAAGTCTCTCCCTATTAAATTTGTCTGCAAAAGACCTCGAGTAGTGTCGTCGTGGTACGTATAGTAACAAATACAATGCGAAGTACAGGAACACTCGAGTAAATCTGAATCGAACAAACTTTGAACTGATATTGGCAAGGTCTCACTCGGGATCTTGTTCACATCCATGGCTTGACTTCAAATTCAAAAAATGCTCGACACCATTACCACCAGGAATACGAAGACTCTGAATGTTGAAAACGCGTGTATTGGGATTCAACTAGTCCATACTTGTGAAGGCAAACTTGATCGTCAAAATAATACTCGGTAAGGAATGCAACAACGGCATCTTAATCACAGAGTTCGGGAGCTTCTAGGCATCGTTCGACTAATGGTCAACGAGATTGTGGGCATCATGTTAGTCTTGCAGCAAATTTGACAGTGTTAGCTTAGAACGGATATCGAAAGCGAGTAGACGCGTTTTCATGAAAACCCCGTTCCTTTGGCATTAGTTGACGCGAGAAAAGCAATTTAACATGCTTCAGCGGTGACAAAGTAAGTTACCCGTCATTAGTCGGTAGTAGCATGTGCTCGTAACAGCTATAGCTGACCGCTAAAGTTAGCCACATCACCTGGGTTAATGACCGTGCTCCACTTGAAAGTGATCTTACGTCGCGTAGAGAAAAACTCTATGCACCCGTCACCCGTAATGTCCATGTCACCGTACTTGCTCTTCGTGCCGTACATGCCACCAAAACTGAAGGGCTCGCGCGGCACGGGAATCCCGATGTTGACTCCAATCATACCAGCACGGAAACGCGACTGGAAATACTCAGCGTAAGCTCCATTTGACGTGTAGATAGCTGCTGCATTCCCATAAGCATTGCTGTTCTCGATCTGAAGCGCGTCGTCAAACGAGTTCACATGATATACCGAAAGTACTGGACCAAAGATCTCGTCTGTCATTGCGGCGTCCTTCGGGTTCGTATGAAGCAGCACGGTAGGTCCCACCCAAAATCCCTTGGACTCTCTCGACCACGGTCGACCATCCACCAGTATTTTTGTACCAGCAGCCTCTGCTTCGTTAATGTACTTCAGCACACGTGTCTTCGACGTCTCATCAATGAGAGCGCCAATCTGACCAGCTTCAGTCCCGCGAGTTAACTCCTTCGACTTTTCGACGATTTTGTCAAGTAGTGCCGAGCAATCTCCCACGAGCAACAAAACTGATGCTGCCATGCATCGCTGCCCAGTGCAGCCTGCATACGATGCAACAATGTCCTTGGAAGCGACGTCAATGTCCGCATCTGGAAGAGCGACGAGATGGTTTTTGGCTCCCCCAAGTGCAAGCACACGCTTATCAAGCGCCCGGCAACGACGAGCAACGAGTTGTGCCACATGACTTGAGCCAACAAATGTAACAGCAGCAACACCAGGATGATCACACAAACTAGTCACTGGATCCTTCGTGCCATTGACAACCTACTCATCAAAACACCAAAACAATAAATCCATCTCCAATTTAGTCACAAAAAAACTTTTACACCTATATCAAAAAATCAAGCATGAAATAGGTTTCCAGCAAACGATTCACCTGAAAAACTCCCTTTGGAACTCCTGCTTCCACCAAAAGCTCTGCTACACGTGCCATAGTCAATGGTACCTGCAATAGTACATGACAATCATAGTGTCAGTACACCTAGAAAAGCGTCTCACCTTTTCTACCCCCCATCTGCTTTCCTCGAACCTTCTCGGATGGTTTTAAAATGACACAATTTCCCATTGTTAAAGCAATAGGAATTGTCCACATGGGCACCATAATAGGAAAATTAAACGGTACAATACAGGCCACAACTCCTAGTGGATCACGAACTTCTTGGCATGTAATTCCACGTGAAACTTGTAAAATTCGTCCCTGTATTAATTGAGGCAGACTGCATGCGTATTCCACTGTCTCAGTGCCTTTTAAAACACTCGCAAGGGCCTCGGTCCGGTTTTTCCCATTCTCCTGGACAACAAGATCCGCCAGCTCATCTGGAATATCCAATAAGATCCGAAAATAAAAAATCCGTTAGAAAACAGATAATATCCAGCAAACAGGATATTATCCAACATGCAAGATATTATCCAACATGCAAGATATAATCTACATAAGTGTCACCTTGGTGTTGTATCATAAGTGCATGGAATTTGAGCATAATAGCTGCACGAGTCTTGACAGTTGTCTGTCGCCATGGAAGAAAAGCTTCTTGACCTTTCGCTACTGCCAGTTTCACGTCGTCGTCATTGGATAATCCACATTGACCAATGACTTGACCAGTTGATGGACAAATCACATCAATGTACTTGTTCTCTTTTGGTGGTACAAATACACCATCAATGAGATTCTGTGCCATGAAGAAACTCGAGAGTTTTTGCTTCTTAATACGAGATGTAGACATGAGAATATGCAAGTCAATCGAGGAAGGGATAATCCAAGAGATAATTTTGTATCTTCAAGGCTATTATGTGGGGATACGTAAATGAAAGAACATTTCGCCTTGATTCCTAGATTTTTCGAATCAAGTTCGTAGTAATATCGTGGAGTAAGAAATAATAGAGTACTTACTGTACATACAATCCGACAAGCCCAATTATTGTGAGCTTTACAATACTTTTTGAGCAATAAAAACGAGGTGAACTGTCAGTACAGATGCTGTATTTTCACTCTTCTTAGGGCATTAGTCACTCATTACCTAGGACTCGTGTACACTTTAGAACACTTGTCAATGCAAATTGACTTGCCGCCTATAAAGTTTCCAATCCTTCACCTTAGGACGAAAATTCTTGCTGAGACTTGACCGAGTTCTGCCTATAAACTTACACTTTTGTACTTCAGTCCTCGGATGAAAACGTGGTGAAGGAACCCTTACCAGAAGGATAAACACGAAGCTTTTTCTTTAACGGCCTCGATGTAGACGAAATCGAGATTTTTTACTCAACTTGTCGATCGTAGCGGCAGCATCTACATGAGTACCAAGGACTGTAGCGGATCTTCAGGTGTCGGCTATACAATCGCAGATAGAACCAAAGCACTGCTGATATCATCAACGTATGACGCTTTTAGACGCATAAGCTCAGGCGCCGGACTTATCACTCCGACACTATATCGTCCAGTTTGCCAGAGATGCAGCCGTCGCATCGAATCACCGGTGTATTCGACGTTTCTTTTTCATTCTTGGAAATTCGCTCGGAATACAACCGGACATCGTCGTCTGTCTTGATGAGCTTCCAGCGGTTTATATCAACTTGACGGGTTTGGTGTTGACAGCATACTCTTCAAAGTGTGGAAGGTGTTCATCTATAAAAGTTCGTACAAGACCTGAGAGTTCGGCTTTGTCAGCAACCAGTCTATAAATTCAAAACAAGGCTCTGAACAGTTCATCATTGTCATGGGCTCTAGGACCACACAAGAGAAAATGAATTTGTCATATCGTCGCACGGGTTGGCCAAGCGGCTTCACATGACACATTCAGCCAATCTTATCCAGACACCCGATTACCAATGTGTCTGTACAGAGCTTACTGTAGACATATAGACCATTACCATCTAAAGAAGTTCAACCGCATGACTGTCTTACGACTTGTAGCCTTATTTCTTGAACTCGTTGTTGTCTGTGGGACTGTTTCAATACAACACATGATCAAAACTCGGTAGCTGTCTATCGGACATTGATCCTACATACCAATTCATGCTTTTAAGCGACCTAGTGCTGGGTCTACTTACATCTTATCCCGGATCAGTCGATCGTCACGACAAAGTGATGCCTATCTTAGTGTGCGGCTATCACAAATGTGGTAAAGCCTGGAACTATTATGTTGGTAGCGGGGTGCTTTGTCGGAGGAGGGATAAGGTAGATGCTAAAGAATCTCAACTTTCGCGACGGGATCATCGCTTTGATGCTGTTGTAATTATGGCTGATTACTCGGAACATTGTGCGCTGGCAGCAATCTCCTGTAGTAACACCGCGTACTCTACCGATCTCTTCTTCCGCTAGCAATCCGGTGAAGAAGGACAAGTTGTCATAAATCAACTGGTTCAGACGTCCCCACAGAATGTTGTATGCAGGTTTTTACGAGTGTTGACCGACAGATTAACGTCGTACGGACTTAGTAAACCTTAAACGAATCGGTGCTGACCTAAGGCTGAAAACTTGTGGAAGCTGATCAGAAATGCACGTAACAATTCGAATGTAGTACGTTACGAAACAACTTAGGCGAACGCAAATGAATGACATCACATTGAAATCATACAGGCGAAATAACAATTGCAAACTGGCACAGCTTTCGCTTCGTCAAGGTCGGTATGAGATAGACAACAAAAACGTATTATCCATATCATCGATTTGAGCTTGATACGATCGATCGGCTCTTCTAGATCATATTTTTCGTAGATGTTAGTGTTTGTTAAGAACTCTACTAGAGTTGCCACTTTAAGAAGAAACTATCTCCTGATAAGAACTCTACGCCCTAGGAGCACAATTCTAGTACGATCCATTTCACATTGATAGATACTTGCTGCTTTGGCTAGCAAGCTAGACTATCTGGACATAAGTTTGAGGTCACGCTTTGCGTCTTGCTATTCTTAATCATCACTACGGTCCAAAACGGATGCTGTATTTGACTGGGTTGGGCTACAGCTCCATGGAATCGAGGCCACAAGCCTCGTGCCTACATATTCTTCAAGCGCGACAACACGTGAGCTTGTTTGTCTTGCTTCGTCTAGACAGTAGGTGCAGAACCACATTTTTTTCTTGACCAGGCTTCCTCTCAGTGTCACGTATCCCACCTCGATCTTTATTCTACATGGCGAACACAAGGCGCGTTTGCAAAGAGCGCACGAGCCAATGTATGTTGCAAAAATGCCAGGTTTCTGACCACAGCCAATGCACTTGGCCTCTCCTAGAATCACTGTTGCATCACATTGTCCTAATAGCCACGAGAGCTTCTTCCGATGAGCGCAGCGGATCATTTTTCTAGCTGAGATCAATGCGATCGACTCATACTTGACTCCATAAGATCGAGGGGCATATCCTCCGGAATTCGACGACGCTCGAATATAAACCTCCACCGTATTGTGGTAGCGCTGTCTATACAGTCCGCAGGTGGACATATTTCCTCGAATGTTGTTGCCAACCTTAGGCGTCTGAGGGAAGTGCACCGAGTGAACAATACGGTAACCAACCATTTCGCCGTCACGAAGCTCGGTAAAGCCCGTCGCTTCCATATATACAAAGTCACGGTTGCTAATGATGGAGCGGAGCATCGGTGGCTGGTAACTCTCGACCCACTTGACATCGAGCGATCGAAAGGGGTCCGTAGCTGATGGCTTATCAATCGTTACCAACACAGCACCTTTAGCCATGTGATCCTCTGCGTAGAAGTTTTTGAGTCGCATTGCAGCAACAGTAGGGGTCATCATGCCATACATTGCATCGTCCAAAGAGCCCTCCATGTGACCCACTGTTAATAGTGTGGGCAAACTTGTCAGCTCTGAAGATTTTTGCTGGTTGATGCAGTCTGAACATTCACAAGATTCTTCATTTTTGTCGCACTGCCGTCCTGAAAAGACCCGCATATCATCACGGTGTAGAATTTGTTTCCAATATTTATTATCCAGACATCTTTGGTCATCATGCACGTACCGCTCGTAAGTCTCGACATGATGCTGAACAAAGACATGAACGAGTTCTCTTAAGTAATGAGCCTCATGATGCGACAGATTAAGTGGGATGAATGGACTTGCAACCTTTGCCATTGCACTAACGAAGCAAACTCAATCTGGACAAGTTTTAAAATTTGGAATGACTGCAAGGGAAGCACCAAGAAATACGTGACGGAACATTTCTCCCTTACACAGCAGGCAAGCACGCGACTCTTTTATCATCGCGATTAGCAACAACTAACGTAAAAGCAGCAGACCGCGACGCAATGGAACGTCCGATCTGAGAGAGAGAGAGGAGGGCAGACGAGTCTATGTGAACCGTTTAGGGATTGCAGAATGTCTGGTAGTTCCTAAGATTCGATTAGCAACGCCAGTTCCTCGTTCGAGTCCGATGGTTGTACGGGGCGAGTCACCTGCAATGACGACTCTCAGGGTTGTCTGGTCATGGCACGATGACATAGCATCAGACGGGTTCCTTGTATTTTGTGTCGGTTCGCCGGCACTCTCGATTTGCTACGGCTCAAAGTTGCCTCATACTGGTTTCCCAAAATTCATGAACGCTGCCGGTCATGGTCACGTCCGCTTGCTGGAACGTCACTAAGTTGCGTTGTATCAACATACTAATGATGCAAACACTGCTCAGTATGTGCCATATGCGTTTCCACACGGCGACGTATGCGGCCACCTCGCCTGGGTGGTGTCTAATGAGCTGTTCCTGGACCACCTTGGATAGTCCTTGGCGCGCGACTGCTTGTATTGTTTGCAAGGAAGCACTGTAGCCGTCCAATCTCCCATCGTTCTTCTGTCCTGTGGCAGATAAGCTTCTGCCAGCAGGCTTGCACACATGGGCATGTCCAGCATATGTGTTCCAGTGTTTTTCCACTCCTTAACAGCATTAGTTCTTCCGTCACCTGTTATCTTGCCCTGGTCTAAATGAACGAGACTCTGTTGCCTTACTGCCACTCCATCAACAACCCAAACTTGTACGCAGTGAGCTCGTTCCTATAAGCTAAAAAATTAGTTGGCGTCTACGCACAGAGTCCTGGAGCGTCTCCAGAGTTCTTGTCAGCGTCCTTTCCAAACCTTTGTACCGACGAAAACGATTGTTTTTGCAGGACTAATAGTACGTGTTAGTATGCGATAGTGTTGGGCACGCTCCATCAAAGCCATGATGCTCCCTGCATGCTGACCCTTTCGGGGCCTCTGGCAGTCGGCAACCGTTCGCTGATCCTCAATGTTGTTCACGGCAATTTCCAAATGATTTTTTCTATCGCTGTCTTGCTCTAGGGCGATAACGCACCGATGACTTGGGGCTGAGTCTACCATGATGCCACTGACGAAGCCCATCGTGGTGTAATCCATGTGTAGGTCTATGTCAGGTCCGAGGAGGTACCCGAAGTGTCACCTAGTGAACCACGCAATAGAATCATTATACGAAGAAAGTGACGCCTATAAATTAATCTTTGTGCCTATCTCGTTGTACGTGAAGTGATAAGACCTGAAGGTGTCTTTTCAAAAGATGCAACAGTAGATAGGACGTGCATTTTAATCAATGCAGTGAGTCACGGAAGCCAGTCACGCCCTGATGGAGGAACAGAGCGACAAACAGCTTTTTATAGGGTTCTGTAGCTTTAGTACACGAGGTTTATTAGTATCTCAACAAAACCCAAACATGAGCATCAAGAGAGTAGGGCGACTGAAAGTAATCTGACAAGATACTACATCAACATACAAAGTTAATACAGGTGATCCTGTCATTGTGCCACTTTGATCGCCAATTGTGGGGCTCTAATGCGCTTGGGTCGTAATTTCGGTCATTTTATACTTTTCATGGGGTAGAGGTGTGTGTCTTCATTCCAAGCTCGTCATTTGTGGGGAACTCGACAAACCATAGAAAAGGAATCTTGCTGCAGCTATATGAAGAGCATGACGATACTTTTTTCGGACGACGAATGAATTGTATTGAAAAGGCAGAATAGACACAACTTAAAGCTGCTAGCCTTGCATTGCCATGCACACATGGTAGTACATGATCATGTAAATGTATTAAGCAGTCCAATTAGGCAGGGTTTGTTGAGGTTTGATTACTTCGTAGCGACGTAAAGCTGAAACCAGCAAAAGACAATAGACTTTTAGCACGAGCAGCAGCGACGGTCCGACTACCGCCCACATGTTTGTTTCCCACTAGGTGCGTGTTACGTTCACTTGCTTAGCATCGTCCGGGGTGGCATTGTCGACCATAGCAAGCAATGCTACTTTTGACAAAGAGAGCCAGGCCAAATAGTCAGGATTTTTTTGCGACACAATGAAGGAGCTGAATGGTCACGACGTCAAAAACCTCCACTCCACCGTGATCAGTACACCAAATATCAAGGTCGTTGGAGGGATAAAGCCCGCAGCTATGGCGATGGTCTACGTTACTCACGGCGCCTTTGCGACAGGCTACACTTTTTACCACATTAGCAGCTGGAATCGAAGCGGGCAGTAACATGCTCTATTAAGTAGAACGTAGCAATTTGTCTTCTACTTTTACGACGAGTGGATGAATATACCGCTACCGTTCCAGTTTCAAGTTACAACAAGGTAAATTTCTTTCTTCTTCTTTTTTTCGAGTACACTTGCTTCTCTCTTTAGTATCATCAATTCAACAATCGTTGTCCCAAGACGAAAAGGCAGAAGGGTTTGCAAAAAGACTCGTACTCAAGTACTCTGTCCGAACTGAATGCCTTATGTTCGCACTCTGATTGGACAATAACGTGCACGAAACTCGGCCATTGGTCAGACCTCGCGTCCCGTCTTCCCCTTTTCATCGCCACCTGGCGAAGTCCAGACCAGTCGCCCTGTCGTCGTCTCGTAATCGTGGGTCACAGCAGACGTCGTGGTCATTAGTTTTGGATGCTGACTTGCACTGTGCTTCATATTTCAAAGTCCTCACTACCGTCTACATTCCATAGTTGCAAGTGTACAAAATCGTCAGGTGCATTCGTGTGGCTTCTTACGTAATCTATAAACAATGGCATCACACAACAACAATAACAGCAATACCAGTGATGGCAAGTATGGCTATCCGTTAAACTTTGACTGGAAGCACCCGTGGCCTCGTGCACCAATGCCGAACAATGAAGAGGATCGTCTGGCTGAGCTCGCCCGCTACCGCATTCTCGAGACAGAACCCGATGAGAAGTTTGATAAACTTTGTCGTATTGCGTGCAAGGAGATGAAATGCCCCATTGCAGCTGTGAGCTTTATTGACAAACAGAAACAGTGGTTCAAGGCCAACAGTGGCCTCACACAGCGTCAGATTCCACGTGACGTGGCGCTCTGTGCACACACCATCATGCACGCTAAACGTGCGCTCGTGGTCGAGGACACATCGCTGGACGAGCGTTTCCAGCACAATCCGCTGGTTACGCGCGCTTCGGCCGTGCGTTTTTATGCGGGTGTGCCTATTACCACACCCAATGGCTTTTGCATTGGCTCTGTCTTTGTCTTTGATGTCAAGGGCCACCACAATGTCGACGCCAAGATTTTGCACAAGATTGCGGCTAAAGTATTGAAATACATGGACGAGCGACTCAAGAACATGGCGGCGACCAAGGACTTTGACTTGCCCGCGTCTATATCTACACCCACACCTACGTCACGGTCAAATACGACCCCTCCTAAGCGGAAGACATTGTCTCCGCCAACGTCACAGGGAAGCACGGAGCAACCGGCGGGTGAGACGGCGTTGCGGGAGCAGCAGCCAACTTCTTATACACCGGTCAAGCCCGAGCCTGCTGCTGAGCCTGTACCCGACTCGGAGACTACGAGCGCTGAGAGCGGCGTAATTGTACAATCAGCAGCAGTGACTAGTACGGCCATTGAGGCACAAGGACAGGGGCAGGGAGGACTTGGCAACATGGGCTCGATGCTTATGAACTTGCTGGCACGCACGACGGAGACACAGCAGCAACTTGCAGCACAACAGGGAGTGATGTTCGAGACATTGGGAGAACACTCAAACCAATTGGATTCACTGGGCCAATCCATGAGTAAATTGGAAAAGCGCTTTGAGCAGGTGCGAATTATGAAAGAGCAGCAGCAGCGGAATGCGACTACGGGAAGCCGTCGACCGAAACACGTGTAAATGCGTGCGCTTTTTCGTGGTCAAGAGGCGTTTAGGAGACTGCTTGATTAGTAGTGACTCAAATTCGAGCAGGGTGGAATGAGAGAGGCGATATGCCATCGTAAAAGTATCTATACGGCTCTCCGGTAGACTCCTCGTTGAGATGGATCTAGTCAATGTGTTGCATTACGAATTATATGTAGCTGTGGCATTTTTAGTACCTACAATGTCGTCACATTTGTTGTTCCGTTCACGTTTCTAAGTAGATGTTGTCGACTATTTAAGAAAGTGAATCTATCGTCAACTTGAAATGCTGTCACCATTGAGCCCAGTATTATATCAATAATGTGCTTTTTCTATTCATTTAAGACAAGTGGTTCCAGCCGTGAAAAGAGCCACGCAATCACAGCGAGAGATGTTTTCTATTATCTATTGAGCAAGAAGAGCTGACGTGCAGAAAAAATAGAGAAAGCATGTAATTTCAGGGCATTTCAGGCCGCTCTAATGCTATTGCTACATTCGGTCAACCAAGTGAAAAATAAATTAAAATCGATACTCGAGGGACTTAACGACTTATGACATTCACATTCTGTAACGGGCCAATAGTTACACGAGTTCGTTAAGTATATGATACTTAACAAAGAGGTCTAGAAGAGTACATGGTAATTTTAGACCCTGCCACTTGGGTGAGGCACATCAATGTGACCCACCCTCGTGAATGTGATATCCATGGATGGATTCACATTTGACGGGAATGACGCCCAGTTGGGACTAGGCGTCATGGTGACACTTCAGACAGACGTCATAAGCAAGCTCAAATCTAGATTTAAGCTCGCACGTAGGGATACACTTCTAAAGAGACGCGTATCCATCCGACCTTTGCATTTAACCAATCAGTAGTAAGAGTTATTACTAATAATATTCTATAAAACATAAGTCAGTCTTGAATTTGCATATAATCACTCACTGCTTACGAAAAGCTGAATAAGCCTTTGCGTGACGCAAGTGAAGATCTTGATTAGAAGTTCGTTGCGTGGTTCGCTTCGGCGACCGGCAACTGTTGGTGCGATCACTTAAGCGGTCGACCAAACACCCCAATATGCGCACGGAGGTCAGATAGTGTAACTGCTTCCTCGCGTGCGTAGAGGTGTGTGTCAGAGTAGTACGTGGCAGCTTCTTTACGAAGCGCCCGTCTACACTTGGTAGCACTAATCGTCCTTCCCACGACCCGTCTATCTGGGCGTGCGTGTGAGTGCAGATGGTCCTCAGTACGGATTATTTTTTTTCCTTATCTCTTCCAACATCATAGGGAGTTGGCAGAGCATTTAACGCAGGGACTTGGTTAACAAGCCCTGGCTAGTCTCTTGGGTTGTCATCCTGAGCAATATGTTGCTCAGTTGGAGCAATTTGAGGCGTTCGTGCTCGATTAGCGTAGAGGCGTCCAAAGCTAATAATCATGCTGCGGCTGAGTCCATCAGTAAGACTCAAGACGAGCTTCTGCGTGAGCAGGCTCGGAATGAGGCGCTTAACAGGACTGTTATGACACTTTTTGACCGGGTTAAAAAGCCGAGACCTATTTGGATGGACCCTCTAGACTGCCCCTAACACAATTGTCCTCCACGGGCTGTTAGCAATGGAGCAATGTAGTGTGGCGCAGCTCATCGAAGATGTCACCAGGATAGTGTTGTATACCATGTCAACTTGCGTAGTAAAGTGTCTGAGTGGCTCTGCGATTATGGCAAACGCAAAAGCGTTTTCACATGGCTATTTTCAAAACAAAGATCCGCAACATGTATCAGCCGCTCAACAATGAAGTATTGCTTCAGCCGCGCTTTTTTGGAGCATGACAGGCGAAACGATTTCTGATAGAGTATATGCAGGAGATGCGTTTCGCTGTCAGCATCCATTACTGTGGGTCGGATATTGGACCAAATTAAGATGCCTACGTGTTGAATCTTAATTTGGTCCAATAAATTGGTCTTGACCATCTTGGCGAAGCGGGCTAACAACAAGGTATGATTGATTTGGTAACTGCGCTGTACGCTGGGATGTGCGCCAGGGCTGATCGCACATGACGTCGCGAAAGGTATCTTTCGAAGATGGTAAATCGAACAGCATAAGTGCAAAGCGACACGAAGCTGCTATCTACGATCTTGAAAGAGAAGACCAAGCTATGCAACAGAAAGGAGGTCAAGTAAAGCGATGACTGGTCAATAGAAAGGGCGAACTACGGACAAGCTCAACGACGGCTGCAAGATGTCAAGACGTGACATGGTGCTGGACAATGGGGAAGGTGGGATACCTGCGCAGGTGGCAAGCCCCTAGAGGAACCTTGGTATTGCTATGGATAGCAGCCACAAAAGAGGGGTAGCCGGGATACCTGACAAGCGAGGAAGCACAGATGCTGATCGTAGATACAGGTAACAAATTTTTTAAGAGACCTACAAGCAATGCATTACGGATAGATGCATGCTCAAACGAACTTCTTTGTATGTCGTCGAGGGGGAGTGTTGGAAAGAGCAAGTTGTACGTTTTATCGACTCCATAGAATTAACCTACGTTAGGATACATAAAGATACTGTAGCTGCTTTTAAATGCTTCTATGGATGTGATAGGTCTTGATTAAAAATGGTTTTCACTTGTAAATTGACAAATCTACTGACGAGGCCCCGGAGGGGGCGGAAACGCGTATGGCACGCGTTAATATACACTCACGTTGACTTTACTCTTACGTTACTAACACAACGCTCATGAATGGACTACGGAACGTTCCATCACGTCATGACTTTTTTTAGAAAGGTGCCAGCGACGATGGAAGAGGTAATTGACATTGCCATGGTTGAGGAATAATCCTACAATTGTGCCTCGTCGACATCTTCTTATAAGCCGTCGGCCGGAAGTCAGATTCCACTCCGATATAGTTGGGCAATGCACACGTTTTCTGCTGCAAGTACGGTAAGCAGCGATATGATGGCTCGCTGATATTCCAGACTTGCTGTTGGTGCTCAGAAAAAAGCTTTCTACCCAAAGGGAGGTGTGAAAACCAGCGTACACGACGCAAGGGTTCAGCACCTGCCCAAGATGTGGCGGGAAATGTGGAAGCGTAGTAAGGGCGGGATGCCCTACTGTCGCGGACTCTGAAGCTATCTTCATGTTCAGAGTTATCGAACAAATGAGTAGCATAGTCTCTGAGGTACCGAAAGGTCGTACCTCAACCCTTTTGGTCTATAGCTCTCGAGTACAAGGCTATGACCCTTCCCGTTGATTCGGGTGCATCACAAAACATTATGAAACTCGCGGCTCTGAAAAAGAGTCCAGCGAGTTATAAGTCGCTTTGCCAGGATGGCAAGCGAGAAGAGGCGATCGTTCGTTTAGCAAATGGCGCGCTCGTTAAATTGGAGGGAGTTCAATTTGAACTCGCCTTCAGTTTCAGTGACTTCTCTTGCTAAGAGAAGTTTACAGTTCTAGGTATGGAGAGTCCGTATGACCTCATCCTAGGCATGCCTTTGTTGGCTAAACACCAACCATGGATAGACTGGCGTACACGCACAGTCGCTAGCTCTACGCAAAACATCGGAAAGGATGTGCTCTTGCGAGACTGATACTGTGTCCAACACAGTCGAGGGTTCGATGACGGTATGCCAATCGGCACCAGTTACCATTCAGCTCGAGGAGACTGGTGAAGTGAATAGGACGATGACAGGTAGCCATGCGTCCAATGGTCCTGCACAGAGCCGAGAGCCAGTGGCAATTGATGGTGGGCTGACAGTAATTTAAGCGCCACAAGAACCGGCACAGAGCCATGAGCCTGGTGCGGTTGGAAGGAGTGCGTTGGCTAATACAGCAACGACGCCTTCTTACGGGTCAAAGGTCGTGGTGACTAGAACGAGCACCACACGTATTCAGACGATCAAGGGCACGTCAAAACGAGTGACCCTTGGATCAGTCTAAGTTTAAGAGGACGGACCTCCGAACGAGTTGTTCGAGTTCGTCGAAGACAAAATGCCGGAGGCATCCTCAGTTGAGGTGCTCCAACTTGTCTTGGCATCTGTCGAGGAGATAGTAAATCTCTAGAAGATGACGTGTGATCTTTATCTGTCCGAAATAAAGGAAGGAAAGATCCACGAGATAGTCGCACCAGATCCAGAAGAGAATGTGGTGGAATGTTGCTCGTCATCCACAATGGACGAGAACGTCTTGAAGACCGACAAAAAGAAACGGTTTGCTGCTCAAGGCTGGGAAGCCTTGAAGGACAGCCCGTTCTATGATGTTCTGTGGAAACACCGTGATGTGTTTCCAGCAGAAATGCCGAGCCGCCTACCTGCCGATAGGGGAATTAGGCACGAGATTGACCTGGACCCTGGCACCAAGTATTGTGTGACCAGGCAGGGGCCGTTGTCGAGGGTAAAAGTCGATACATCGATGAGTTCTTCGACTAGCTAACTAAGGCGGAACGTGTAGGTGAGAGCAAGTCGACTCGCTGCAGCCCGACCTTCTGTGTGCGTAAAGCAATAGGTGGATGGAGCATGGTTCATGCTTATAATAATCTGAACACGGCCACCATTTCGGCTCAAATGCCGATCCCGCGGAAGATGTCTTGTTGAACTCCATGGGGAAGTCACCTATCTTTTACGCGTTGGATCTGAAGGATGGCTACTATTAAGTTCTTATGAGAGATACTGATGTAGCCAAAACGTCAGTAAGAACCCCAAGTGGTATGCTGTGGGAGTGGCTTGTGATGCCACAAGGGTTGAAAAATGCTCCGGCAACATTCAACCGAGTGGTGGCTCACGTGATGCGTCAGCATTGTGCCTACGCGTCCCATTACTTTGACGACGTGTTCGTGCATAGTTGGGCGGAGGACGGTCTGAGCGCAATAGAGTCGCACAAGCGTCATTTAGACGCTGTGTTGCAGACTCTGGGTGACGCCCAGTTATACTTTAACTTGCAAAAGTGCGTCATAAGGGTATCCGAGATACCTGTGCTGGGCTGCATCGTAGGTACACATGGTGTACGAGCAGACCCATAAAAGGTAAGGGCTGTAAAGGAATGGCCAGTCCCACGTAATGTGAAGGATCTGCGCCAATTCCTTGGGCTCGCTAATTACTTGCATAAGTACAGCAAGAATTATGCGAAGCAGATTAAGCCATTGTATGACCTTTTGAGAAAGGATACAGAATGGACATGGTCAAAGGAGCAAGAAGATACGTTCACATCAGTGAAGCAATCTCTTGTAGAGGCACCGGTCTTGGCATTGCCAGACGCGGATAAGCCCTTTAGCGTCGTCTGCGATGCAAGCAATTTTGCAATCGGCAGCGCGCTCATGCAAAAGGATGACAGCGACGTTGACCGTGTCATATCGTATCAGTCTCGGCTTTTGACAGCCGCAGAGCTGAATTACCCTGTGCATGACAAGGAGCTACTTTCAATAAAGTATGCTCTTGTAAAGTTTCGGGTGAATCTCTTGGGCACCGAACCTTTTGTGGTATGTACGGATCACGCATCACTGCGGACCGCTATAAATTCACCGCACCTCTCGCCGAGAATGGCGAGACGGCTAACATTCTTCTCTGAATTCAATTTCAATGTTAAATATACGCCAGGTAAGTCGAATGTCTTGGCTGACGCTTTATCGCGCAGACCAGACTTCGAGGCAAGACACCAGGATAGTGTGTCTCGTGCGAAGGCACAACTTCAGTCGTCAACATTGGCAGCCATGAAGGCCTACCATGTGACGAGCTCAATGGCCTCCGATATAAAGGAGTGTACAGTCAGGACGATCATTGTCGCCAGCTGTTGGATCATTTTGGTGGACGAAAGGTTACCCTTCCGTCGCACCTCTAAGCGAAGTTAAATCGCTTTAGTTACAGTGATGTCCTGTTATGGCATCAATTGTCACCCTGTGATCCCTTGAGAATCTATGTCCCTCATGACACAGATCTCAAGCTGATGATACTTCACGAGTACCATGATGCGCCATCTAGTGGGCATATGGGCCGTGAAAAGACATTCTTACGAGTGTCAGAGGAATTTTGGTGGCCCCACCTATACCGGTGGGTGGCCAACTATATTCACTCTTGCGAAGAGAGTGAGCACATTAAGCCTGCAGCTTCGAGCATTGCGCCACTGAAGCCACTGCCGATTCCAACTGAATATTGAAAGTCGGTCAGTTTGGATTTCATGTTTGGCTTACCGCCTGACCATAAAGGCAGGACGGGGCTCGTCGTCTTTGTAGACAGACTGAGCAAGATGGTGCATTTGGCACCATGTAGCACCAAGATCTCAGGAAAAGAGGCTGCCCTCTTGTTTCTGGATCACGTGTATCGACTACACGGGATGTCCGAGTCCACCGTATCTGACCGGGATCCGCGTTTTACGTCGGGTTGTTTGGCGACATATGTTTGAGCTGCTGGGAAGCAAGCTCCACATGTCAACCGCTGATCATCCTTTAGACCGATGGATAAACAGAACGGGCCAATCGAGTCGTGGCGGATGTGTTGCTTACAATAGCGACTCCCAAAGAATGGAGCAAGCAATTGCCATTCGTGGAGCTCGCTATAAATAACAGTGTTCACGCCAGTACGGGTAAAACACCGTTTTACATTAACGGACTGCGTCATCCTTGAACGCCAGTCTCGTTTGTACGCAGCCCGAGTCTTAGTGGGGGAGGGCCCCTCACTTCGCTCGGTGCACATGCCAAAAAGGTCCAAGGTTGCCCTAGTGACACTGCTAATTTAGCAGTGGTCACGACACCTATAGGTGTCACAAAGGAGGCACGGCAAGAAATGCCAGTGCTCGTTGATGATGACACTATAGTGTTGTCAACAGCGTCGACCCATGAACGACCTCTTGGAGGCGTCATCGGCGAGCTGGATGCTAAAAGCGTGAGCGAAGCTCAGCGCTTTGTGGATGAGCGATTAGCCATCACACGTAAAGTCCGTGACGCGATGGCAAGCGCACAGGACAAGCAAAAACAATATGAAGACCAGCATGGTCGCAAAAAACAATGAACACTTTAGTGTGGGGGACAAAGTACTGCTACCCTACCTAAACATGCAATTTCTGTACTACCTGGTGGTACTACTAATCTATTGCCCCGATTAATTTGGACCTTTACAGTGGTTGAAGAAGTTGGAGACCTAAATTATAGGCTCACTCTCCCACCGTATATGAAGACGCACCCCTTATTTTACGTGGGTCGTTTGAAACGGTATGTTGATCCAGAGAAATCACATATCCGCATCGGTCTAAAGAGACCGATGGTGACGTCGACTGTGAGTCGAGCGTCGCGACCGATCAGGCGACGAGGAAGCCGATAGGCTCTCCGTATACGAACGAGGAGATAGAGGACTCGGCGATCGAGGAGGACTCCGCGCTTGACGCGGGTCTCTCATCACCAGTCGCTCTAAGATGTCCAAACGGGTCTTCAGGCGGTCATACCCCTGACGGTCCCTCGCCCTCACATCGCGCAGATCCGAGGTCAGTCGCGAGACTTGACTCTCGAGATCTGTCACCTGTCTCTTCAGCGCAGCGGACTCAGCCTGCGACAGATCAGCAGCAGGGTAGGCAGCCGCGAGTAGGTGGGCGTAATCGCCACTCCTATCAGGCGCCACCTGTGTTGGTGGACACGGATGGGAATACGCGCTTCCTTGTTGGAAGGCTGTTTGCCCACCGGTTTGTGAAGCGAAAGCTCCAAATCCTTGTCCAGTGGAAGGGTTACCCAACGAGCTTTGACTCGTGGGAGCCTGTGGACGCTTTGCGCGTTGACGTGCCTGGGCTGGTGGCTGCTTATGTGAAGCAGCACCAGCTGGCGTCTTTCTGCTAGGTCCGGATGAACTAGCAGAAGAAGCTTGGCGAGAAGCAATTGGGGGTCGCTTACCGCCCATAATTTCATGCGCACGCTTCATGGTGAAGCTGATTCGCTGCGACCGTTATTTTCGTTGCATCTACATGCAAGGTAACACGGCGCCGAAGTTCAGCTTCATATTCGTCGGCTGTTTCGTTTAGACGCAGCAAGAATGGAATTGGGAAAGCACGACCAAGTGCTTTGCCCTGCTTTTTTCACAAAGGAAAGACGATATACAATTTATGAGCGTCTATAGTGGCACGCTGCAAAAGCGCTGCGCTAGACCCATCCGAGTTCATCCACTCAGATGGAGGTGGCATTGGTGGCAAGCCACCACTCACGTAGCCGCCCTCGCTATGGCGGGCTAGTGAGGCCGACGGTGTACTTGGTGGAGCTTTAAGCTCACACTCACCTAAGTCTGACTCTCCATTATGGATTGTCAAGACATCAGCTTGAGAAGTTACATCTGACTGAGTCGCGACTACTCCTTTCGAAGTAGCGTGCTCAGTCTTAGTCGCTGCGCTCGTAGGCGCAGACGACGAGGTTTTACCTTCGCTTGCAGGAAGCATGGATGCTTCCTCAAGGACGGGTGCCTCAAATGATGGGGACATATGTCCCATCAATGCACTATGCTCATCGCCACTTTGGGGAGATGGCAGTGGTGTAGTCTCATTGTAATCTACAATGAGAGATGGATCTTCATCCACATTATCGTGAGATGGAAGATTCACCCCAGTGTCTGACGCACTTTGCGACGGCTGCGATAAGTCGCGGCGCGTGCGCTTAGTGCTGGACTGCATGGGTGCCTTTGCAGGCAACCCATCAGCCTTACCACGTTTCGGTGGCATGAGTACTGAGCAGAAAAAAGCGGCGCGTGTATAACGGCTCGCAAGTCTCTCTGTCTCTTAGGCGATGTTTTACAAAATGTAACATCGTTCTAAAACGGGGGATGGTGTAACAGGGCATCTAGTTACACGTAAACATTAAGTAATATACTTAATGTTTGGTCTAAAAGTATCCATGATTACTTTTGACCTGTCACTTGGGTGCGATACACAAATGTGATCCGCCCTCGTGAATGTGATATCCATTTATGGATTCACATGAGAAGGGATGACGCTAGTTGAAGCTAGGCATCGCGACGTCTCAGAAGAACGTCAGTTGCGATCTTAAATCTAGATTTAAGATCATGCAACAGGATACGCTTTTAAAGAGTCGCGTATCCGATCTATATATATATTTAGCCAATCAGTAGTTAAAAATATATAATTAGTTATAATTAATTAAATATAGCTCAGTCTTGAATTGGCTTAAAAACCGAAGCACCACGCACGAGAAGTTGAAAGACTTCTGCGTGACGTCGGTGCCTTCTTGTTAAGAAGTTCGTTGCACTCTCGCTTAAGCAAGAGGCAACTGGTGGTACGACTGCTTAAGCAGTCGACCAACCTCCCAACCACCCTTGCACGCGAAGGTAAGACGGTATAGCCGCTTCCTCGCTTGTGCATAAGGTGTGTGCTCGTAGTACGAGGCAACTTCGTAGAAGTGCCCGTCTACACTAGATGTACTATCCGTTCAATACGAAAGACAAAACCAAGTTTAGAAGTTTGTAGAAAGTGAAAGCTTATTACATGTACAATTCAAGCAGTTGCAAGTTGCAGCTCAGTTGTCTCAAGCATCTCTACATTAGTTCAATTCGTACTGTATTCGTACGACCATCGCGTTTTTAACTCGAGCACGGTCACTTCACTGAGCATGATCACTCTGCTGTCCGCTTCTGTGCTTCTCTGGCGGGCTTCACCCACGTCCAGCGTTCTAATGGCATATACAACTGCAACGAGGCATTCACAAACATGCCGAAACCAAAGCCTATCCAGAGCCACTCAACGCCCAGAAAGAAGTGGAAACCCAGCAGTCCAGCGGTAGGAATGGCATACACGTAGTAGGCTACCGCATTTACAGTTGCTGCCACTTTTTGCTTGCCCGCTCCTCGAAAAATGCCCTGCGTTACCGCATTGAGGCCATCCAGCACTTCTAGTGGCGCCCAAACCGCCAACATACCAGCTGCTCGCGAGATACCTTCAGCGTCATCTAGAAACAGTTTTGGAATTTCGCCGCGTAACAGGTATAGTGTGACTGAGATCATCGATGATATGGCCAACGTCAGTAGCAAGAATACTGTGGACACCCCTGCATCAATGTCAGAAGCTCAAACGCCCACTACTCCATCGCCATCATCAAAATTCAGGAATTCCTAGTTGTAAAAAAAGCCCCACATGTGCGAGAGCTTCCCTCATATTCCAGCCACACCACCACTGACTCAAGTGGTGTGGGTAGTAGTAGAAGTAAGGGATCAGCAACAATGGCAACACCATGTTGCCTAAAGACCTTGATAGAGAGCAACACGTTCGAACGCCATGGAAGAATGGTAAGTCAGCAAGTATCCTGATACAATATTCACGCATTACCAATAGCTACAATAGCCACCAGGGTTTTGTGCTTGCAAAACTTTACGCATCAGTTCGTACAAAAAGACAAATGGTACACCAGGCAAAGACCAGCGTAAGAAAATAGTGCTAATTATCTATCACTTTTGGCAATCCTTTTCGCATCGTACCCTTGTGAACCCAGCGAATTCAGAGCTGACGTTAGCCCAAGCCCAATGAATACCAATGAGCCAGAAATTAGCTTGAAAATAAACTTTGATCTTGGAGAATACTTGGTGTCACACGCCTGCAAACACGCCGCGATAAAAGCTCTACCGGATCGTTTCAACGCTGGAGCAATTTATGAACTCTTCGCATAAATCTGAACACTCATTCATGACATGACACATTTCTCGTAAGTTAAGCCAATACAACACCATTGCATGTACATGCTAGAGACAAATAGAGTCAACACACAACAACTTAGTCCTGCGAAAGAGAAACTAAGTTTAGCGCTGGTGCGATCGTTAGCAACTCCCAACGTAACATGCCTTGCAATGTATCGCTAGCATTGCGGTGTGCGTGTTCCTCTCCGCAATAATTTGTGCGACCTGTCCAGCGCAGTTGCTGATACTCTTCACCTGTAACGGGGTTTACCACGTTTAGAAACTCAATCGATAGTGACAAGTGTGCCCACGCCAGCTTCTCATCAGTCTCGTCTCTACAATGAGACCCGTTGATATCCACACTCTGTGTGCCCAGAACGTATCCCGTAACTTCAAGCATCGTATCGTCCACCTCCGAATCTAAACTATACGACATTGGTGATGTCGAGGGCGCGTCAATGTATGTGGGTGTGGCCATTAAATCCGCGCTCGCCGGGATCGTTTTCCTAGTCTCAATAAGGAAACGCACGAAGACGGATCGAAATGTTGAGATATCGTCAGTTGGAGAAGTCACGTCACGTCACGGCCGAGCACGTAAGCGTTCGGATTGATCTGTTGTAGTACTTCGAGCCGACTCGTTTCACACTTGACTTTTTTGAATCGATCCAGTCTCATATCGTTGACCCAGGTCTTTTGCATCAACTCGATCACATTAAGACCCGTATATATCTTGGTAAAGACGCACTCCATGATACTGCCGTCTACGCGCTGCACAATATCCCAGCCAAATGTCTGCATCCTTCGTGTCTTCCGTCCTTCCGCATCCGGATTATGAATAAGCAACTTATTCTGCACGCGACCCATTGTCCAGTTATTGTCCAGAATTACTTGGGTCAAATCCAGTTCCGTCAACTTGTAAAAGCCAAAGACTTGAGCTGCCTCGTATGCATCGAGCCGTTCAAGTTGCATTCGATCTGCTTCTTCGCCTCCTAACGCCGGCTGTTGGAACTGTTGCGCCCATCTTGGTCCGCCCGTCTCGAAACAATTCTCTAGAATTGAGTACAAATGTAACTTCCATGTGGCCTGGTGTTGAATCTTTGCCTTTAGGTACAAATTTTCAGCTCCAAGTCTTTTGATCAATGTCACAGCTTGACAATAATTTGTTGGTAAGTAAGTCGATGTCGTCACGGACGACGTCATATTCTTTTTAGAAACCCGAACACACAACGCTGTGTATTGCTTTTCCAGCTCGACAAGTGTATTTTTCATTTCATCAACTTCTCCTCGTTTTCGTTGTCGTGCTCGTCGCATACAATCGCGATTTTTCTGTCGTCGAACTTGCATTGCACTTGTACTCGGTACTTGATCACAGTCAAATATCTCTTCAGTAGCTACACTGACCCATGTCATGGGTCTTGCGGTTGAAACTGTCTGTGTTATTTTCGAGCCTTTTAGCACTGACGGCTTACTCATTACTCTGGGATCCCGTTGCAAAGCCCTCATCTCTTTTCCAAAACATGAAAGCTCTCTGCCTTGAATAAGGCTATTGCCGTCGTTCGGGTCTACATTGTGCTCCAAAATATCGGGACTCTTCTTAATGAAACTGTCACTGCTACCGTCATCCTGCAATTGACAAATCTCGTCCCTCGTAGCGTCCTCGTAGTTGTCCAAGATTACAGTAACACAGTCCTCATCTACACCAGTCGATCTTGTCGTCGTAGCCCTTTGTATCATTTTATCTCCTGAGACGTCAGTACCTACCAAAGCGCTAATTGGTCCATTGGGTGGCATGCCTTTTGTACGCACACGGCCCGACTCTTGTCGTCAAAAGAAGTTCAGCACAATCGTACAGCATATTCTGAGTCGAGGTGAATGGACTCTACTTGATACAGTCACACTAGAACATTAGAACAATTAGGACAAGCTATGATGAAGCTACCACTGCTTTCATCTATGTCTTAAGATATTGAGACCATGGAAGTCTAAGTCTTACCAATTTGATAGGTGCAGCATGTAGACACCGTTTTTAGAGCAAGGATCACTTTGTTGTATTTGAGTTTTAGATCAATGGCTTGCCGTGGTGTGAGTGAAAATCTGCAATCGATGCAAGTCAGAGTTGTGATGTATGATGTCCTTGAAACTGTCACGTGCTGACTCATTCGATTCAAAACCAGTTCTGCACGAATTGTAACGTGGATATGTCGTTGGCTGGAGACATAAAGCAATGTAAAGGCATCAGCATCACGTAAGCAAAACGACGTTTTAATAAGCTGATGTGTACGTAGCGAACGTTTTCGCGGAAGGAAGAGGTCATTGCGAGTTAAACTCAAATAATAATGATTGATTGCAACTTTGCGGCTGCCTTGTCACTTTGAACTGAAAGATGTTGTCAATGCATCGATCAACGTGAACTTGACCTTGCTATCGTTATCGTGCACTTATCTTCATGGCAGTAAAGCCAAATGTATGGCTATTGTTGGGGAGGTTGACCCCACTGTTGTTCAGACTAAACGATTGACATTTGAGCTGCTGACGCTGATGGCTGCTGTACATGCCAAAACGACGCAATTTGCGTCTTGCATCCTAGTCCACTGCTGTGATCAAATCAGTGAGTGCAAACGCCGTCCGGCGAGAATGAAATCAGTGAAAGAATTGTCTGATGCAGCAAATATTGGGGTCGGCAATTGTAAGGGTCAAAGCAGACCAAAGCAGACCAAAGTTTCATGCGCATTGGTGATGGTAGCGATGTTTCTGTGTCGTTCTGCCCGCGAGGTGGTGGAGCTTGCCGAGTTTTATTGCAAACAATCACTATTGACAGCATTGCGCAAGCTGCACGTGTGTGGGAAGTCTGGGTGCCATTTGATATTCTAGATGTAAAAAGTACCGTGCTTCGGGGCGTGTTCCGAGGTGCTGGTGAGCAAAGCTTGGCGTAAACATCAACGCCTACTACGTACTTGGGATCCCTTACTCCGCTCATTACACCAATTAAGTCTCTAAGGAGACCTCGGTATCCGCGTCTACGCAATATTTGCTGTTCGAATGCGGGTACAACTACATGTGGCTGAAATCAACGCTAAGTCAGACAAGAATCGTTTGCCACAGAGCAACAATGCTCGACGGGTTCAAGCATGTTTCTAACTCCCCCCACATATAAGGATTGTAGAGCTGGTCCTTGTCAAAACTGGTGAATGATCGATTCGTGGTCATTGTCAAAACGTAAGAACAATGGAGTCAGCTCAATGTATTGGAGACCGTGCCTCCCATTAACTTGAAGTTGAGTTGCGCATGGCTGTTGAGGTAGCGTCGGAGAGCCGACACGAGTTGGAGACAATCTACGATTCGGCTAATGTCGTCTCTTCGTCACAACTGAAGGCATAATCCAAAGTCCGCTGATTCGTTGTTGTTGGATGGAACATCTTTGTTGGAACAGAGTTCCCGTCCTCGGACATAGAGTCGCGATATACACTGGTTGAATAGCTGTCTTGGACGCCGGAATTGCCGGATACTGTAAATGTATCGGCATTGCTCGACAGACTCTTGTTTCGCTGCTGTTCATGGTGCTGAGCCTTGACAATCTCGGCATCAGTAAGGCCGAAATCGGTCAAGTAACTGGTTGCATGGACTTCGTCCAAGGACATCGACAACGTTTGCTCTTCCACGTGATTAATGGTGAGATGATGTTTGTACTTTGCGCCTCCCATTGTTTCCAACAGAAGCTGTGCGAGGTCTGGGTGGAACGTACACTGGTAAAGGTTGACGACCGAGCGCTAAAGCGCATCCGATAAGACACCAAGAGGTATGCCCAATCTCTTGGCAGTGGGAACAAACGCTCTATACTCGTTGTAGTACGACCGTGAATGTCGCAATGTACGGAGTCTGGGTGCCTATGGTTGCGAAAACAAATCATACCATCGCACTTCCAAACCATAATGAAAACGACAGGAGTGTCCATCGATTCGCGATCATCCAAATCTTATGTTCACGATCAAAACGTCAGCGAAAATGCAAGTATACCGAACTCCACTCGGGACTCATTGCCTGCCGCCTTGTCGGACGCGTTGCATCCATATAGTATTACCACAAAGATAACCAGCGATTCATAGAAAGCAGCAGCGACCCAGCGAAAGAAGGTGTACATGTTGAAAAAGAATCGATCTGGGCCGCGACGGTACAAGTCCAGGTACTCGATGCTGAATGGCGTTGACAGATCCATATCCAAAACACCCACAACGATAATAGGCAGACCCGTAAAGGCAATGTTATACAGCTGACCACCGATTTCCCAGTACATTTCGATCCAGAAGCGCCCGATAAATAGCCGTACCAGTACTGCGCCAGGACAAGTGTAATGTTCTTATAGAACATGTACAGAACCAGCTTCGAAATGCGGATGTAGTTCCAACGTCCGTGAACAAGCAACAGTCGATTCAGGAATCAAAACTGTTCCAGGAATCAAAACTGGGCAATGGCATAGTCACTTGAGTTCACTGCCTGCTTACCTTCCTGTCCAGAAATGCCCACACCAACATGAGCAGCCTGGATCATAGCAACATCGTTGGCTCCATCGCCAATAGCTAGAGTTCGTACTGAAGTGATATTGTTCCTTACAGGCTTCACCATCTCTGCCTTTTGAGCAGGAGATACACGGTTCCAGATCACGGCACGACATAACTTGGCAAATGACAGCAGGTGTGGCGCGATTTCGGGACGAAGGGCCATCTCCAATGCCTCGCCGTCAATAATTAGCGAGATTTCCTTCTCAGTTCCACCCGCCATTCCTTTCGCATTGTCCATAAACTCACGAGCTGCTGTATTCAGTTTTGTACGGAGCGTTTCCTCATCCGGGCATGTGGTGGCATTTACAACGACTTGCTGAATCGAGTTACCCAGCAGTGAGCATGCATACGAGATGTTAATTGCAGTCTCTTCCTCGTCTCCCGTAAGCATCCAGACCTTGATGCCAGCTTTCGTCAAATTTACCAAGCATTGCGGAACACCCTCCTGTAATTTATCTTCGATTGCCGTCGCTCCAATCAGCTCCAGTCCTTGTTCGATTTCTTCCATCAGATCATCAATAGCATTTGGCTTCTCATCTTTGCGTCGGTCGATTTCGGCCACGTTACCCTGTGCATCATCGAATCGCACTTTCCATTGTTGGAACCAGTGCGGATCAAGCTTCTTTATGGTAAGCGCCAACGTACACAAGCCATCGTCGGCGTACTTTTCCATATGGTCTCGTGTAATACTGTTGACCTTCTGCATTGCAGGGCGATCCTTCAAGCGTTGATAAATCATCATGTCAGCTCCCTTCGTGAAGAGAAACAGCTCCCCAGATGATTTGCGCACGACAACAGACATACGCTTTCTCGTGCTGTTAAACTCGAGCACGTCCAACACCTCGTAGGTCACACGTTCTCCTAGGACCTCCACCATCGCCGTTCCTACACTACGACTCTTGATCTTGAATCCTGCAAAGGCTACACCAGCCACAAGAGCCTATTCATCAGGAGATGACGCTGATAGACGAACTTCTCCTGACTCTATCTTTTCAGGGATTACTGTGTGGCATACAGCGAGGTGCTCGAAAAAAAAACTGGAGGATCTTCGCCTTTTGCTCTTCACCAGCACGTCCCTTCATTCCGTCGATCAGTGTCTCGTCAACAAAGTTCACAAACGGTAGTTTCTTGACGCTCGGGTCCAGCTTAGGCTCCGATAAAATTGGCTTTCCAGTACGACCCAGTGCAGCGCATCCAATTTCCGTCATGCCGGAGCCATACGAAGTGCCGTTGACGGAGCACTTGTCTAACTCGATAATGTTGCATGTTAGCGTTCCCGTCTTGTCGCTGAAAACGTAGGTTTTGTGGCCCAGCTCTTTGTTTAAATCCATCGTTCGCATGATAGCAGGCGTGTCTGTCTCAGCATATTACATCTCAAGGTTCCACGACATAAATCGTGACGGCAAGAATTTGATACTTTTCATGGATACGTACAACGAGATAGGAACCACCTGGTAGTGCAGCAAGAAAAGTAAACATCATCGGGATCATTGCTACAAAGCGCGACCGGTCATTCTCCGCATCCGAAAGCTGAATGTACCACGTATCGCGCACCATTCGGTCTGCCATGTAATGTAGCAAGAAGCAGCCACGGCACAAGCCACAAACGGTCCTAAGCACAGGACAACGATCATTCAATAAATGCTAAGCATAAGATCGCTCCATTTGGACGGCGCTGCACTGGAACTCTGCATGATCTTTGAGTCTTTGCCCGGTGTTGAGCACAAGTATAAATACCCAGTCCGTATTTCGCAAGTTGCAGCCTCGTAGCAGCACGTTCTTAAGAAAGCGGCATGACCTCGACACCACCACCATCACACACCGTGACTTCTATTTGCCTGCACATTTATTTGATGTGTGGGTCGGGCTGTCCAACATTTAATGACATCGCGCAGCACGGCCAGTTGTGCCGGGTTTGACAATGAATTCATCGTAGCAGCCACAGCTTGTCGCAGCTTCACGTTTGTTTCTCCATCCAGACTCTTGGTCTTTACATACAACAAATGCTGCTCGAAGGTTCACCTGGAGCCTCTGCGACTGCGAGCACGAGTACATCTGCCGAAATAACCTCTTGATTCCGGATCTGTAAATAGTCTTCAACCTTGAGTAATATCTGCCCAATACCTGTCCACAATCTGTCCGTCCTGAATGACATGACATACCCCTGAGTTGGCTTCATTGTCGGATGTATGTCGCTCTTCCATGACTGCAAACACGGCATCAATCGAGATGCTGGCAGAAGCTCGTATGCCATTGGACAGGAGAAAGATGGAAGATTGGACGTCTCCAAAGCTTTAGTGCAAGCAGACGCGCGTCAGGACTATCCAAAAGTGGTTTAGGAATAGCTAAACCGTGACAATCCGACGAGGTTGGGCCGCCTATGGCACATCCTGAGCAGCCTTTGCGCCACAATGCAGCCAAGTAACATCCCAGCAAGCCGACGTGGCCATCGCCAGCAGCATTTATGAATTTTGGGAAACCAGCATGAGACAATTTCAAGTCATTGCAAAGCGAATTTACCGGCGAACCGACATAGAAATTCGGGAACCCGTGTAATGATATGCCAACGTGCCATAGCTAGACAACCCCGAGAGTCGGGGCTTGAACATGGACCAGCGATGCTAACTAGGATTAGAATCGACCGCAACCTGAATAGACTCGCCTGTCTCTCTTAAATCGAATCCGCTCGTGGTCTCGTGTTTTTACCTACCTCCCCTTCAGTCACATCACAGTCGCCCTTTGTCATTTCTAATCTTGGCCGCCACACCTCAAGCACGTCTACCGAACCAAGCAATGCGCCTTCCCTGCGTCCTAATCTTTTTCGCTTCTGCTACCCGTCCAGTAGGTGTTGGTGCTCATGTAGAGCCGTCGGACGTCGTCACCTCAGATGGTCGATTTGAGGTCCAGAGGCACTTGAGAGTCCAAGAGGGCGCACACGGCGACGATGTAGACGAGAGAACGAATAGCTTCAACTTTGGCGAAGAAATCATAAGCTCGGCAGAAAAACTTGAACCTACGACTTCAAACTCGATTCCTCGCGACAGTGCGCCAGACACCTTTAAACGTCTGGCAGAAAGCCTCCTTGAAGGTCCGTCAGATTCCACTATCAAGAGTACCTTAAAGCGTACGGCAGAAATGATGGCACCCGAGAACAGACCAGCCAAGTTTCGTGATACTGTGGAGAACGAATTTTTGACCGAAGCGAGAAATGCAAAATCGCTGAACATGAATACGAAAAAAGGTGAAGAGCCTCAAAAGCCATTTAGTTTCGTAATGGAAAAATTCAAAGAAGAAGATCTGGGCACGCTCTTTGAAGAAACAAACGAACACCTTGTTAAGATGAATAAAGACGACCCCAAGGGAGTATTCGAACTATATCAGCTTAACTTTGCAGAAGACAAGCTTTTCGAACAGCCGCAGCTGTCCTACTGGGTCCACTTCTTGGACTTATATAACGGTTACCACAAGCTGACTCGAACCTTGCTTTCCAGACTGCTAGATTCGTATTCCATGGATGATTTATTCACCGCTATACGCAAGGCCCCAAACAATGAAGTTGCGCTGCGAGTGGAAGACGAGATAAAAGAATTTTGGCTTTCGGAGCATCATACTCCAGATGATGCCTTCACTTTCTTCAACCTTGACAAGACCAAAGACACCCTTTTCGACGACCCTTCATTCCCCTTTTGGACAAGCTACTTTACTTACTATAATTCCAAGGTACCCGAGACATCCAAAGTATCACTGGATGTGGTACTGGAGAAATATTTACGCCCGTACTGGTACAATCTGTTGGAAAAGGAAAAAGATAAAATTCCTGCTGTCATCTTGCCTTTTGTTGAAGAAGAAGTGAAAAAAATGCTGCTGAAATTTTGGAATGGTAAGGGGGCAAGTAAGAAATTTGTGCAGTCCAACTTACGCGATGAATCAAACGTGAATACGGTGTATGGAAGCGCGCTACGACAAGCTGCACATGAATATCTTCAATCGCTTCCGATGGTATAGATCATTTGGAACAGGCACTCCGTAGGAGATCGCTTGTCCAGTGAAGCTGCTGATTCCGCGAATATCGCGCATAGTATTTGGAGATCGGAGAAGCTTTTGTGGCTCTTCTGCTTTCCAAGCTTTGACTAGTCATTATAGATACCTATCAATAACTTTAATACGTTTTCGACGTTATATGAGTCTCGTTGGTATATTTGTTTTGTAACAATCTCACGATTTCTTTTAATACATAAAGCTCTGGTGCGGTGAACAGTGGAGGGTGACCTAACTCATAATGGCTAGTCTTACAGATCCACATGTGGCAAGCTAAAGACAGGATATTGTCCAGGATACTTCGCTCGGCGCAATACTTTTGACAGGCAGTATCTCCTTGTTTATGCTGTTATCTGTAACAGGGTGAGCCCGTTACATCACATTGGAATTGATATTAAGTGCCAATGCGAATGTTAGCTTAGCTAGAAATAACTACAAAAATATATATCTTTATCAATAATAAATAGCAATATTACCTTTGAAGACATTAATGTCCGACTAAAGGTTGAATATGCCCTTTTCATTGACTGATATAGGCCATGATATCAGCATCGCCAAGTTCACTTTACATGAACATGACGAAGCGATGGAAGAGCTCACCGAGCTCGGTCTAAAGGCGCTCGACAAGCTGACTTGTGGAGGCGGCAGTGCTCTCAACAGTTTAGCCTGTTAAGACAACAGCGGCCGGGCCGACGCAGATGCTTAAATTTGGCTTCTTAAAATTGATTTTTCCAAGTACAAGGCAGTCGAAAGCGGATCCCTGATTAAGATGGTTCGTCGAACTCGACGATGCCATAGAGGCTCGTCTCATTAAAGACGAATTGATGGTCAAATTGGCTATGTCGAAATTAGTTGGACAAACCAAGCTTGGGCCTTAGGGCCCAAGCTGTATAGCCCGTACGTTTTACCAGCGTAGAAGTCTTCAAGGCGTGGCTCGAACATACGTATGATCCGCATTGCGTCGAATTGAGGAATCGAGATGAACTTCTAGATCTTAACGGGTAAGAGCGGCATACACGCTTACGCCCAACACCCACAATATTTCGTTAGTTGTATCGTGCTGAACCCCATCACATAACTTAAACAGGTTACTGTGTTCAATAAGGTCTTAAAGATGGTCCTGTCAAGACTTATTTGTCCCGCTTCGATATAGATATGCTCGATCAGGCTATATCTGCAGCAGATCAGGAGAATTTCAGCCTGTATTGGCTTATGATCACTTGGGATTTTATCTTCCACTGAGACGAAGGAGGGCAAATGTCCAGAATCGATATATATATCCTTATGTAGAGAGCGGGTTTCCAATATCACCTTGAGGATTAAGTGACTAAAGAAAGTCGTTTCGCGCCCAAGTTGATCGGGTAGGCCTACAATCATTTAGTGACTGGGTTCGAACAAACTTGTTCGACGCCAGTCACTAAATGATTGTAGGCTTAGATATGTTGAGCAGGAAGTTCTTCCAACGAGGATGACGGTGCGACTTGCAACTAGCGCATCCATAACAGTAAAGAAACGTGTAGTGGGAATTTACTACACGCTTGAAGGCAAAAAGTACGATAATGATTTCATCGTACTTGATCTAGATGACAACTTTGATGTCATCCCAGGATTACCGTGGCTCAGAGGGTACGATCCATGGGTCAGATGGCAGCTTCAAGCCGTGACGATGCCTGCCACTTGTTCATCAAAGGCCATCTGATGAAAGTCCCCCCCCGGGCCCCCCCACCCCCGAAAAGCCAAACCACCCCTTGAAGCGTTTACAAAAGTATGAATGTACTTCGAGTGAGTGCGATGGCCTCACTTGTGAAACGGTCGTTAGTACCACAACACAAGACCTCAGTGTGACATACAGCCAAACTGTGTAGCAAGCTGCTGCCGAAGAACAGTCAGCTCCGAAGGACCGCCATAGACCTACCAGATATGAATGCTTCCCTAGAGGAAAGCATTTGCAAAAATTCAAACCAGTTGCTTAGAAGTGGCAACGCGGTCATCTAAATAAACTGGAGAGGTGATCGCAGAGGATCTTACTATGGTTGCGATACCCAAGATAGAGGAAGTCGAGGAAATAAGGTCGGCTGCACAGGTCCGAAACTTCGACCGTAGATGGCGCAGCCCGTCAATTTAAAATAGTGTTTCACCCGTACTGGCGTGAACACTGTTATTAATAGCAAACTCCACGAATGGCAATTGCTTGCTCCATTCTTTGGGAGTTGCTACTATACGCAACACAGCCGCCACATCTCGATTGGCACGTTCTGTTTGGCCATCGGTCTGGGGATGATCGGCTGTGACATGTGGAGCTTGCTTCCCAGCAGCTCAAACACATGTCGCCAAGAACCTGACGTAAAACGCGGATCCCGGTCAGATACGGTGGACTCGAACATCCCGTGTAGTCGATACACGTGATCCAGAAACAAGAGGGCAGCCTCTTTTACTGAGATCTTGGTGCTACATGGTGCCAAATGCACCATCTTGCTCAGTCTGTCTACAAAGACGACGAGCCCCGTCCTGCCTTTATGGTCAGGCGGTAAGCCAAACATGAAGTCCAAACTGAACGACTTCCAACATTTACTTAAAAATCGGCATGGTCTTCCGTGGCGCACTACTAAAAGATGCAGGCTTATGCGCTGACACTCTTCGCAAGAGAGAATATAGTTGGCCACCCACCGATATAGGTGAGGACACCAAAATATCTCTGACACTCTAAATGTCTTTAACGGCCCAGATGCCCACTAGATGGCGCATCATGGCATTCGTGAAGTATCATCAGCTTGAGATCTGTGTCATGAGGGACATAGATTCTCAAGGGATCACAGGGTGACAGTTGATACCTTAGTAGGCCATCACTGTAACTAAAGCTATTAATCTTCGCTTTCAGATGCGACGGAAGGGTAACCTTTCGTCCACCAAAACGATCCAACAGCTGGAGACAATGTTCGTCCTGACTGTAGCACTCCTTTATATCGAAGGCCATTGAGCTCGTCACATAGTAGGCCTTCATGGCTGCCAATGTTGACGACTGAAGTTGTGCCTTCGCACGAGACACACTATCCTGGTGTCTTGCCTCGAAGTCTGGTCTGCGCGATAAAGCGTCAGCCAAGACATTCGACTTACCTGGCGTATATTTAACTTTGAAATTAAATTCAAAGAAGAATGTTAGCCATCTCGCCATCCTAGACGAGAAGTGCGGTGAATTTATAGCGGTCCGCAGTGATGCGTGATCCGTATATACCACAAAAGGTTCGGTTCCCAAGAGGTGCACCCGAAACTTTACAAAAGCATACTTAATTGAAAGTAGCTCCTTGTCATGCCCAAAATACTTCAGCTCGGCAGCTTTTAAAAGCCGAGACGGATACGAAATGACACGGTCAACGCCGTTGTCATCCTTCTGCATGAGCGCACTGCCGATTGCAAAATTGCTTGCATCGCAGACGACGCTAAAGGGCTTATCCACGTCTGGCAATGCCAAGACCGGTGCCTCTACAAGAGATTGCTTCACTGATGTGAACGCATCTTCTTCTCCTTTGACCAAGTCCATTCTGTATCCTTTTTCAAAAGGTCAGACAATGACTTAGTCTGCTCCGCATGATACTTGATGTACTTATTCAAGTAATTAGCGAGCCCAAGGAATTGGCGCAGATCCTTCACATAACGTGGGACTGTCCATTCCTTTACAGCCTTTACCTTTTCTGGGTCTGCTCGTACACCATGTGCACCTACGATGCAGCCCAGTATAGGTATCTCGGGGACCCCTATTACGCACTTTTGCAAGTTCACGTATAATTGGGCGTCACCCAGAGTCTGCAACACAGCGTCTAAATGACGCTTGTGCGACTCTATCGCGCTCAGACCGTCCTCCGCCCTACTATGCACGAATACATCGTCAAAGTAATGGGGCGCGTAGGCACGGTGCTGACGCATCACGTGAGCCATTACTCGGTTGAATGTTGCCGGAGCATTTTTCAACCCTTGTGGCATCACAAGCCACTCCCACAGCATACCGCTTGGGGTGCTTACTGCCGTTTTGGCTACATCGGTATCTATCATGAGAACCTGATAGTAGCCATCCTTCAGATCCAACGCGGAAAAGATAGTTGACTTTCCCATGGAATTCAACAAGACATCTTTCCGCGGGATCGGCGTTTGAGCTGGAATGGTGGCCGTGTTCAGTTTATTATAAGCATGAACGACGCGCCATTCACCTGTTGCTTTACGTACACAGAAGGTCAAACTGCAGTGAGGCGACTTGCTCTCACGCACATGTCCCGCCTTGGCTTTTTTGTCAAAGAACTCATCGATGTAATCGACTTGTTCCTTCGGCAACGGCCATTGCCTGGTCACACAATACTTGGTGCCAGGCTCCAGGTCAATCTCGTGCCTGAGCTCCTATCGGCCGGTAGGTGGCTCGGCACTTCTGCTGGAAACACGTCACGGTTGTAACACAGAACATCATAGAACGGGCTGTACTTCAAGGCATCCCAGCCTTGAGCAGCGAACCGTTTCTTCTTTTCGGTCTCCAAGACGATCTCGTCCATTGTGGATGACGAGCAACAAGTCCACCACGTTCTCTTCTGGATCTGGTGCGACTATCTCTTGAATCTTTTCTTCCTTTAGTTCGGACAGATAAAGATCACACGTCATCTTCTAGAGATTTACTATCTCCTCGGCAGATGCCAAGACAAGTTGGAGCACCTCAACTGAGGATGCCTCCGGCATTTTGTCTTCGACGAACTCGAACAACTCGTTCGGAGGTCCGTCCTCTTGGACCGAGACTGATCCAAGGGTCACTCGTTTCGACGTGACCTTGATCGTCTTAATACGTCTGGTGCTCGTTGTTCGAGTCACCACGACCTTTGACCTGGAAGAAAGTGTCGTTGCTGTATTAGCCAACGTACTTCTTCCAACCGCACCAGGCTCATGGTTCTGTGCCGGTTCTTGTGGCGCATGAATTCCTGTCAGCCCACCATCAGCTGCCACAGGCTCTCGGCTCTGTGCCGGACTATTGGATGCATGACTGCTTGTCATCTTCCCATTCACTACACCAGTCTTTTCTACCTGGGTAGGAATATGTGTCACCTGGCTTTCTGCCAGTGCACTCACAACTACACCACTCCTTTCGAGCTGGGTAGTTCCTGGTGTCGATTGACATATCGTCATCGCACCCTCGACTGTGTTGGACACAGCATCAGCCACATAAGCCTCTCGCAAGAGCACATCCTTTCCGGTGTCGTGCGTAGAGCTAGCGACTGTGCGTGTACGCCAGTCTGTCCATGGTTGGTGTTTAGCCAACCAAGGCATGCCTAGGATGAGGTCATACGGACTCTCCATACCTAGCACTGTGAACTTCTCTTTACAGGAGAAGTCACTGAAACTGAAGGTGAGTTCAACTTGAACTCCCTCCGATTTAACGAGCGCGCCGTTCGCTAAACGAACGGTCGCCTCTTCTCGCTTGCCATCCTCGCATAGCGACTCATAACTCGCCGGTCTCTTTTTAAGAGCCGCGAGTTTCATAATGTTTTGTGATGCACCCGAATCCACGAGAAGGGACATCACTTGGTCATAGCCTCGTACTCGAGCGCTATAGACCAAAAGGGTTGAGGTCCGACCTTTCGGAACCTCAGGGACTATGCTACCCATTTGTTCGATTACTCTGAACATAAAGGTAGCTTCAGAGTCCGCGACAGTAGGTCATCCCGCCCCTACTGCGCTCCCGCATTTCCCGACTCATCTTGGGCAGGTGCTGAACCCGTGCGTCGTGCACGCTGGTTTTTCGCGCCTCCCTTCGGGTTGGGAGACCTTTTGCTGGCTGCCTTAGCACCAGCAGCTACTTTGGCATAGCAGCGAGCCATTATATGGCCTCGCTTGCCGCACTTGTAGCAGATCACATCTGCATTGCCTAACTCCATAGGAGTGGCATCAGACTTCTCGGACGACGGCCTGTAATAGGCTGTCGCCGAGGCGCTGTTGTAGGATTGCTCCTCAACTAAGGCAATGTCAATTGCCTCTTCTATCGTCGCTGGCACCTTTCTGAAAAGGGCCTGACGCGATGGGCCGTGCTTAAGTCCATTCATGAACGTGGCCACCTCGATACGTTCTGGTATCGGTTTCCCAGTAATGGACGCCGACAGCGGACGCATCTCCTGCACAAATTCTTGCAGAGATCGTTTCGCCTGTCGTGCTCCAAAGAAGCGCGCCATAAGCAACACTTCGTTGTTAGGCGGCTGATACATGGCGCGAATCTTTGACTTACAGATCGCCCATGATGGAAATGCATCAGCATTTGCCATCAGCGCAGAGTATGCCCACTCTGACGCTTTGCCACGCAAGTTGGACATGGCGTACTGCACCATTCTGGTGTCGACTTCGATGGGCTGCGCCACTCCACATTGCTCAACTGCTAATAGCCAGTGAACAATCGTGTGAGGGGTAGTCCCATCGAACTTCGGAGGTCCATCCGAATGGGCCTCGGTTGATTAGGCCGGGCAGAGAGCGTCTCAACAGTTCTGTTGAGCGCCTCATTACGTGCCTGCTCAAGCCTAAGCTCATCCTGATTCTTAGTGATGGACTCAGCGGTGGCTTGGCTGTTTACCTCGGATGCGTTTCTACGCTGTCCGAGCACAAACGTCTCGAATTGCTCTAACTGAGCAACGTGTTGCTCAGGAGGACAATGCAAGAGATTGACCAGGGCTTGTTCACCAAGTCCTTGCGCCATATGCTCTGCCAACTCCCTATGATGTTGGGAGAGGTGAGGGAAGTCACTGCAGTCCATATTAAGGACCATCTTAACCACACGCACGCTCAGATAGACGGGTCATGGGAAGGACTACTAGTGCTACCATGTGTAGACGGGCACTTATACGAAGTTGCCTCGTACTACGAGCACACACCTTATGCACAAGCGAGGAAGCGGTTAGACCGTCTTACCTTCGCGTGCAAGGGTGGTTTTGTAGTAGGCGCTTAAAGCACAGTACCAACCGTTGCCGGTCGCTGTAAGCGAACCGCGTAACGAAATTCAACAAGCACTTTACTTACGACACGCAGAAGCTTATACAGCTTCTCGTGCGCAGAGACGGTAATTTGTAAATTCAAGACTGACTTATATCTAATAAATTTTAACTAAATATAAATCTAACTACTGATTGGTTAATTATGCAAAGATTGGATACGCGGCGCTTTAGAAGCGTATCCCTACGTGCGAGCTTGAAATATATTTAAGCTCGCAGGTGACGTCTGTCTGAAGTGTCACCATGACGCCTAGTCCCAACTGGGCGTCATCCCTGCTGAATGTGAATCCATTTATGGATATCATATTCACGAGGGGGGTCACATTTATGTGCCTCACACAAGTGGCAGGCCTAAGGTACCTCGTACCCTTTTAGGCCTGCCCGTTAAGTATTTGATACTTGACGACCCGTTTAACTTTTAACTCGTTACAAAAGGCGAGCAGGGATAGTGCTTGGCAACTCAAATTGAACTCGTACATAATGATCGTTTCGAAAATGCGCCCATCATGCAAAAGCTTCGACTCAATCCTTTAAGTGACAACAATTGCAAGTCGCCGATGTCAGCCAGGCTCCTTGCGCCATGCAGGTGAATTTAGTGAAGATGACGTTTGCTCGCCTGCTCGACGATCGATCTTACAAAAAAGAGCACTTCTAAAGATTAACGTGTCCTCGTTAACGACGATTGCACGCCATGAAAAATGAAGTGATGGGATCTCCATAGAGTAATTGGTCCCAACACATTCATTATTGGCTCTAAGTTAGCTGGTTGTGTTGGAACGTGTTTATAAACTTTAATTTGACCTGGACCACCCGCAGCTAAGACAGCCATAGATCAGCAAACGTATGCTTGGAAGGGTGCCTTTCATTGTCATTGTTAGGTCCGATTGAAGTGGCTATATACTATAGAAAAGCACTACATGTTTTGCTGTTGTTGTCTTGTTGCGTTTAACGCTTATGACAGACTCCAGAGCGGTCGTTTACGGACGCATTATCGAGCAAATGTAGGCCTATTTTGTACTTTTTGTTTTTGCAAGATACTAAATATATAAAATGTGCGTGGCTCATGAACATGACATCATTGCCTGCCATGGCTTCGAATGAGATAGCTTTAGCTTCGATGGATTGCTAGAACTGTATTCAGTACAGTGTGTTTAAACCCAGGATGTCTCAGACGGGTTTAGAAAGTTGGGATCTCACTTACAGTTACCAAGTGACAAGCGCGATACGGGTTTAGAGAATAGTAAAGCCACTGAAGTAAAAGTTGACCACACGATCGGACGTACCAGCACTTTTTTTGAGTGCGAAACCTTATGATCCGTATCTGTATCTTTGTTATGAGACACTGACGTGCGAAAGCTTATTAGCGGAAGCTTACGACAACTCGACTCGATATCGACGAGGCTTTCTAGTCCCAGTTGTGAATGACTATAATGTACCTCTGCTTCCTTATCTATCAAATAGCGTTAAGTGTTGTAACATATACTAATGATGACAACTTCGTCGATAAACTGCTACCAGTGCAAAGTGTAGCCTAAATACATGCAAATATATCTATTCAACGAGAACTCTTAGAAGTAACAAGCACCGCTTATTTCCTCTATTTAAGGTACATACCTCATTTAACCGCAAAGCGTCAGATTGAAACGAAGCAGCGACGCACGAGTACTTAGTTTCAATATAGTCGTACGACACGTCACTAGGCCAGTTGACATCTCCCTTATCACTCACTTTCACTATTCGATAGGAGGGCTGACCCATCCATCTTAAAGTATCAATCCCCTGGCTCTTTTGCTCCCATAGCTCACTTTTCATTTCTTCCACTTGGTCGCAGATCTCCCTCCTCCTCCTCCTCCTTCCATCTCTACTCCCTCCTCTTATACAATGGCTGACGAAGACGTTCAAGCTTTGGTCGTAGACAACGGCTCCGGTATGTGTAAAGCCGGTTTTGCCGGTGATGACGCTCCCCGTGCCGTGTTCCCATCCATCGTAGGCCGTCCCAAACATTTGGGTATCATGGTCGGCATGGACCAGAAAGACGCTTACGTCGGTGACGAAGCTCAGTCAAAACGTGGTGTTTTGACGTTGAAATATCCCATTGAACACGGTATTGTGACGAACTGGGACGACATGGAAAAGATTTGGCACCACACTTTTTACAATGAGCTTCGTGTGGCTCCGGAAGAACACCCGGTCTTGTTGACGGAAGCTCCCCTCAACCCTAAAGCAAATCGGGAACGTATGACACAAATTATGTTTGAGACCTTTAATGTCCCGGCCATGTATGTAAACATCCAAGCTGTCCTGTCGTTGTACGCATCGGGTCGTACCACGGGTTGTGTGCTGGATTCCGGTGATGGTGTGTCCCACACTGTACCCATTTACGAAGGGTACGCGTTACCCCATGCCATTGTGCGTCTGGATCTCGCAGGTCGTGATTTGACCGATTACATGATGAAGATTTTGACGGAACGTGGGTATTCGTTTACTACGACAGCCGAACGAGAAATTGTGCGTGATATTAAGGAGAAACTTACGTACATTGCATTGGATTTTGATCAAGAAATGAAGACTGCTGCTGAATCATCGGGACTCGAAAAGAGTTACGAATTGCCAGATGGTAACGTCATTGTCATTGGCAATGAACGTTTCCGTACCCCTGAGGTGCTGTTCCAACCGTCACTTATTGGAAAAGAAGCATCAGGTATTCATGACTGCACATTCCAGACCATCATGAAGTGTGACGTTGATATCCGTAAGGATTTGTACTGCAACATTGTCCTGTCGGGTGGTACCACAATGTACCCTGGTGTTGGTGAACGGATGACGAAGGAACTTACGGCTCTTGCTCCGTCTACGATGAAGATCAAGGTGGTTGCCCCTCCTGAACGCAAGTACTCGGTGTGGATTGGTGGTTCCATCTTGTCGTCGTTATCGACATTCCAGCAGATGTGGATCTCGAAGGCCGAGTACGATGAATCGGGCCCGTCGATCGTGCACCGCAAGTGTTTTTAAGTGGCGAAAAGAGGTTGCCATAACTGGACTTAACATCGGAAGGAATAAGACGCTGCTGCTCTACATACACACATCTTGAGGCTTTAGTGCTTCGATGCAAGTAGGAAGTAGCACTTGTGCTGCTCAGTTGCTTCCAAATCTATCTTTTCTTTATAATCTCTAAAATACTAAGACTGATGTTAACTATCCTTATTTGGCTGGCAAGCGGCATTCAGACAACGAAGTGTTACTAAAATGAAATCACCGACTGTGGCTCACAAATCAATGTATCGTTTGGTTCATAACATTGGATCCAACTTATAAATAGCGCGAACAATATTACATCAAGAACCTACCACCAATCCTGAATGGGTTTATGCCGATTTGCTACCTCAAAATCACTCGAGACAGGCATACGTCAATTGACTGAATCTGATGCTGCAAAGACAAGATGTGTAATCGCGATTGACATTATTGGTTATATGATACACATACTTGCATTGATACAAGGTCAGGAAAAAGTAGCAAAGCGATCAAACCTTTCTTATGATACAAACAAGTAGCCCAACATTATGCCTTACGGAGGACTTGGCCGCATGATAAAGTATTCCGGCGACTAACGCTCGGATGGTCACCAATTTGAGGAGCAAATTGTGCACTTAATGCTTGATTAGACCCTCGACACTATCATTCATTCAAAGCAGCAAGCATTATTGTTAGCTTCAAAAGAAAAATAAATTCAGTCTGTATGAATGCTAGGGCAAACATACGACATGCTTATTGAGTAACTAAAGCTGCACAAGTATGCAACAATCACAATTACGACAAGGCGTACACGTTTCTAATGATATGCTGTGCATTTAAAAAGCGAGACTTACTGATCCACAGTAAAGTCATGTGTCGTAACGCCTTTATTTTTAGTGTCGTTCAGCGTTTGAGTCGTCGGGCGCAGGTTACCACTTGAGAGCTTCATTTACATACAAAATAAGACTTAGGGTCCAAGCTGCGACGAACGACCGTTTATCTTTTCGCGAGAAAAGGCAAGCCGGTCCACATAAAGCTGGTACTTCTCCTTGGCGAGCTGTTCCTTCTCAGCAACGATTGCCTGCTCTAGCACAGCCAACTGCTGCATCTTCAATTCCATATGACGCAGCTGGTTCTCCAACATTTGGTTCACAAGATCCTTTATAGGTCCATTCGCAATGTTATCGGCGATTTCTTGTGACCTTGTTGCCAATAATGCAATTGTTGTGGCGTTGGCTGCTTCTTCCGTGACCGCGATCATTTCTTTCGAGACAGATACAGCATTGCTTTTATCGTCGTCTCCCTCCTTTGACGCGACTGTTGCGGTTGACAACGATGTATCCTCCATGGCCACATCACCGTCCGCGGCTATGTCCTCCGACTTGATAGTAGATCCGATTCCTGCGACCTCTGCACTGTTGGCAACTGCCGCCGCTACGCCTTCAAGCGAGCTATCAAGCATCTTAGCTGGGCCTGACAAAGTTGGAATGCTTTCTACCTTGACTCCAGCTGTACCCGTTGAACCGTTATTCTCCATGCTCAATGGCGTCTCCAGCTGCGGCGAAGTCGTTGGTGCTACTTGCATTGTGTGCAACCGCTTAACGGCACCAATTGCAGCATGAGCTGCAGCCTTCGCAACCAGCGGATCAACGTGTTCCACAAGAGCAGCCAGATCTAGCACAGGCGCGTTTAAAACTGCTCCAGTAGCAAACGGTCGCAATGACTGAATCGAGTCTCCTAGCCTTGGCTTCTGAGTCTGCGACGGTTGGTCCAGCAATGGCATTTCCAGAAAGTGCAGCAAACATTCGTCTGCCGTCTTGGAGCCAACCTTCGACGCCACATAGTTCCAGTCGCAGCTTCCATCGTCTTCCTCGTTCTCTGCACCCTTGATCCTGCTGGTTCTTGTGCTGCTCACAGCGTGCAACATCAGGCTGGTTTCCTCTTCAGTCCATTTTGTTTTTGCCAAAAGATTTCTCGCCACTGTCGGACACAATACAAAATCTGACGCATCGTACCCCTCTGGAAAAGCCCCACGAATGAAGCACTCGTCACAAATGCCACTGCCAGGTCTCAACGCGAAGCCTCCGACTATCACTTCATTGCCTTCACCAGCTTTTCCATTTGCTCCATTTGATATGAAGTTCGCACTGCCAACACTCGTTGCCGCTCCATAGCTCGTCAGCTTCTTCTTGGCTTCGGACGTGAGTTCAAAGAACGCGTCCTGGGCTTCTCTAGCGGTACCACAAGCTTCACACGGTAACGGGAGATCCACCCGACGTGCGTTTTCCTTTTTAGCAGCCACGAGCATAGCTATGGGGCCCTGATGTCCATTGTTAGCAGTAGTTTGTGCAATAGTTTGTGCAGTTTTTAAAGCGTAGGTCGAGTGAATGACGGGGGGCATCGCGTGCGGTGGCACGTGAAAGTTGATGAGCCCCCAGTGGGTCAAAAACTCGTGCACTCTTAGAATAGCACAAGCATCACCTGCCAAATTGCGACGACAAGCTGTGGCCGTCAGATACAAGCTCGGCTGCTGGCGATAGGCGTGCACCATGTAGTTGCGGTATTTGAGGTAGATTTCTGCCGTTTTGGACCCGTTTTCCACAAAAAATTCCGGCAACATGCGTTTTTCAATGGGATTGATCTTGTCCATGGCAAACCACGTGCTGCAGCGTGGAACAGCGACGGTTCTAGCACCTTCCAAGTCGTCATGATCCGTTAAAGCTTCGGTATCGGTGGATTGCGCAGCTTCGGAGTGCCGGTTGAGAGGGGCAGACACGGCGCTGGATGCATAAGATGCAGAGGAAGTTGACGATGAGTTTGGTTCTAACTTAGATGCAATGGGGACGGAGACATCGGCAGCAGCGTTGACAGGAGTAGCCATAATCGACGGTTGGCGAGGACTTTGTGCAAAATTCTTAGCTGTAGATTTAGTTGTTTTTATGCTTTAATAGAGAATAGAAACATAGAATTTAGGTGTATGATCAAGTAGTACAGTAAAGACATGGCAGATTATATGGTTTTACATGAATTGTTTAATATACTTTCGGCTTATGTTTATCGAATAGCACTTCAGCTGGCCCCAGCATTCCTTACAAGCCAGACGTGGAGGATAGCGGTCTAAAAAGAAGCGTAGGACGTACAAGTGGCTACCACCGTAGCCCACACGTATTTATAGTGATCCATCTACTCAGCGGTTGCGAAGCAAAAATGAAACAAGCGACCTTTCCTTCAGCGACGACCGAGATTTCATCTGTGAGTAGAACACTTTCTGGAGCGGTAGCTGTGGAACCATTGCACAGAACCAATTTCTGCTTGCAATTGCCGACGGCAAAATGCAGCATACAGTATCTATGTCAATACAGTTGAAGGCATCTATAAACAAATCTTTTATAACCTTACTTTACTCTAAGTACGTTGATTGCGCGCGTTTATCCTTCATTGGCCAGCGTATATCATGGCCTATATCAGTCAAACAGAGGTCATATCCAACTACAGGAAAGGCAAGAACATTACAGTAAAACTTGTCTAATCGAGTAATCTTGAGATCACAAGTTTTATTAGCTAGCGAAGACTATCAGTTTAGCTGATTCCACACACCGACCACACCCACAATCAAACCAAAACTGACCACACAGCACAAAAACCACAATCACATCCAAAACTTGCCCCATCGCGGTGTATAGCACACGATAATTACGGTCTAAAATGTTACTGCCTCAACCGATATCCTGTCTAAACTGCTATAAATCGCCAGTCTCGAGCACGTGCCCATACTAAAACTGATAAACCTCCATAATTTATTATCCGATATATTTTCTCGGTCCCTCAATTTTCGTAAGCTAATTTATTCTGCATGCGTGCTACTCAAATTCGTGTAAATTAGCTTTAAATGTCCTTCGTCGGACATATATAACCCGACGCCCCAGAGTCAATCAAAATTGATCATGACTTCTTATAAACCTTTAATGGTTGCCAAAACAAATAACAAGCCTGGCCTCTATGAAAGCTTTAACTGAGCCACCTGGGGCTAAGATCTGTTTACCTTTACCGCCTAGAAGGTCCACAAAACTTAGTTTTTTGTATCAGTAGGGCGCCCCGCGCCTAGTAAAAATTGACGTTTTCCCTGTCGTCCTCGCCTTTTGGCTAGGAGCACGGTTAGGGCTCTGCCGATTCTGAAGTTGTTTTTGCAACGGACAGCGAGGGCGGAGGTGCTTAGTGATTCTGCACATGTGAATTTTACGGATGTTCCTTTTTGCACCATTAAACGTGTTCTCATCGCCCGGAACTTGTCCCTCATCCGCTACAATGCCCTCATGAAATAGTTCTCTATATCCGACTGATGCCACCGGAAGATTTAGAGCTACTGGATCATCATCTGCGCGTTGAACGCTGGAATGGGAAGGAATTCGTCACTGTCGTCTCCATTTACACTCGCATCGTTGACCTCTGTGGGCTGGTGCTCCTGAATAACTTCGCCGAGGGCTAGCAGGCATCTCATCTGCCACCTTCTCATCTGGATAACTAAGAAGGTTTATCATAACCAATACGTAAAGAAAGCTTTGATCCTTATCTAGGTACGAGCGGAAAGTTCAGTCAGAGGAACTTGTCCACTGAAAATGTTCATGATGAGTGATACCCTTCCATCATCCACCCGAAGATCAGATGCTTTGATTCACTTGAAAAAGATAAGGTGGTATCCAAGCCTTCGCATTAACGCAATAAACGCAACCGAAATTGTTGAGGTTGATGTACTTAAAGCAACGCAGACTCTTAGATTTCCCGATGACCACAATGGAAGCTTGTCAGAACCATCACCATTGCAGCTTACATAAAGTGTGAGGCGCTCTTCGTACTGCTTCCGACCTCCGAGATGCTTGATAGTGAAAAAGGGTCCACTAAGTAGTTGAAGCTTTTTCTATGATTACCCTGGATAAACAATTTCAATGCATTTCTGAGCTTTTACGCATCCTATAAAGCAATTTCATTATATTTAAAGTATAGATTGTGATCTCGTACTGATCCAAGAGCTACAAATCTTTAACCTCTCGTCCTCAATGAGCTCTATGTCAAGAGATCTATTCTCTCCAAAGCGGCGGTGAGATCGGGTCCCATGACAAAAGTCGTCCGACTCGATCCAGCCGATGGAGAATCTAAAGAAGTATGGTCCGGAAAGAGACGGATTAGTATCTTCCTTGTGCTCTTTTAAGAGGATCGCCGCTTATGTTAATACGAGCCTGATTGGCATGGAACCATTACGCCAATGCTTCTTCCATATGCGATTACTTCGCCGTGCGCTGGCGCTTCGGCTAATATTGATGTTGTTCGTAGTCAATCGGAAAATTTGAGAGTGCCTGTAATAGACATTGGACGGTGCTGAGGTTGATCTAACTGCGTTACGTGTCTCTCTTGACGTAGCGTCAATGACGACGGTCACTATACCGCTCGATGAGCAACAACAACGGACCGTTGCATAAGAAAGGGCGCAAAGCGCTGAACAAAGAGTATGTCCAGACTCCAAGGCCAAGACGATTTGTCTTACAAATTTGTGGTGGAGTGGGTTCTCAAAATTGTATGATGAGACCCCAAACAACTCACTGTGCCGGACTGCCGACTATCGGAGGGGGTACCTTGATGCCGCGTATGAACCTTCTCTCACCTTGTGTACCCGTCGGCTGGCGGGTTGCACTCTTCGGAGGACTTGGTGAAGATGTAGACGTCTGCCTTGAGGGAGGTAGACCTGGGGGCCTCGAGGGGATATGCTTCACTCGGTGGACCGGTAGGCGGCCACTCGATCGACCTTGTCGAGAGTGGACTTACAGCCAAATTCTTCAGGGAGCTTATCCCTGGCCTTTTCCTTGTTGTTTCAGGGGTATCAACCACCTTACCTTTACTTAAATCCCGGACCGTGAGGTAAGGGAGACCGCTTCCGATAGCGGGTCTTGGGGGGGGGGGGGTGTTGCTACTCAACCGAGTTCACAGGCCAAATATATCCTGGAGCTCTATTCGCACTTGAACTTCGCTACACAACTATCTTCGATTGGGGACCAAAACATATCCCTTCCCGGACAGTGAGTAGCTTAGAGCAAGTTCTTCTTGGGTGACGGAGTCGTGCCACGTAGATCGCAAATTGAGTAGTATTTAATATAGTCCTATCCTTTTAACTCCTTTACTCTATCCTTTCCTGAAGCTCTGATTCCTTGCGTCGACTGGTCTGATCCTTGTGTAAACCGGTCAGAAGTGGCTGAATCCCGAGGGGCCGAGGTCGACCGACGAGGGATCCAGGTATACCAGCGAGGGACCGGGTCGACCAATGAGGGACCCAGGTCTACCAACGAGGGACCGGGTCGACCGATGTGGGACCGGGTCGACCGATGTGGGACCGGGTCATTCAATGGAAGGCCATGGTCCACTCCTTTCGCACCGGTTAGCCGGTACCTTCATACTGATTTTTCTTCTATGAGTCCTGCAGTTTGTTCTCCGCCAACGGTCGCTTCCCTTCGAATCCCCTGTCTCTCTTGTCTCCTGTCTTTGACTTACGGTCTATACTCCGAATCCAAATGGATTTAGGGGTCCCCATATCGCAAAAACAGCACTTCACCACAAATTACTATCTGCGAAAAAGCGCCTACAAAGAGGTGGCTGTCCATTCACTATCAGATTAAAATATTGGCCATATAGCCACTTTACCGTAAGATATTGCTTCGCAAACGTCTCTTCACCAACAGAATCAAAATTTGCACGTTACGAATCACAGCCTGCACAAGGCACATCTTACTAAGAAAGCACGAGGTGCGTTGATTTTTTCCTTTTAAAGAAGTCCATCCTCCTGATTTTAGGTGTACTAGAGGGTAAAGACGATAATATGCTTATACGCTGGGTGCATCAAACACGACGTCTTACAAAGGTGATGGCTAGTTTAGCAAGTGCTAGTATGACGGCAATTTGACCAGAACAGAAGCTTCGCTATATATATGTGAATCTAAAGGCCAAAGGCAAGTTGCGGTCAACGCTGAAACGCTATGCTTATATTACTCAGCACGCAAGTGCTTCGGCTACCTTTGTAGCCGCAATTTTGCGACAGGCCACGGTTCTTGAGCTTGTTTGCACTCACCATTACTCGGTCGCAAAATGATTCTGAACGCGACGCCTAAAATCTATGGGCAATCTTGCAGAAGGGGTATATCATACTCCCACGACTTTCATGACTCGTGATACCCTATTCACTTCACTAAATACTAATTTTGGCTATTGTGACGACTTTTCTGAGAAAGCCTCTTTATAATATGAAGGCTGGTGAATCGGTGTAAGCTCACGCTGATTAAGTTGTCAGGGTGAGTCATCTCCGTGAAATGCAAAGCGCGATGCAGACTTGGCTATAGGCTACTATGATGAAGCTCTCACGGTTAAAGACACGCTTGGACCTCCTAATTCGGATGTTACAGCCTGCGTCAAGGCCGACTAATTTGACATGAGTGCTTCCGCGTCCACGTGGGACGGTCCCACACGGCTCAAGCAAGTTAACGTAGAATACTGGGTGTGTATGCATTAGCGTGGCAAATTGAGTAGATGCTAGGCCTTCTTGGTCATTACCGTAAAGGATCCGATGAAACACGGGCGCAACTTCGTCTTAGACGCGGCAAACACTACATTAGTAGGTATTAGCGTGCAGTAAGACTTAGGGTTCCGACCTGATTAGTAATACATCTTCTCATTTAATCATCTGCTTGTTCGTCTGTTTGTCTTGGCTATCAGCCATTGAATCACGTGCATGTCGTAAGACATTAAAACGCATCGCGAGAAACTCGCATAACTGTTTTATAATAGTAGCAGTGCTGACATCATCAAGTCGATCGGCAACCTCTATTCTAGCCATGGAATGGTAGCGTTAATGGAATGGGTGGGTGCGTGAGTCCGTTCACATAAGACAAACCATAGCCAGTAGAGTCGCGTAAATTATTATTGAACGCTAACGCAACAAAAAAGACCATAAAGCTTCTGCGCCGAGGCGTATCAGTTCAAAAAATGCATTCTATTAATTCTACGACACGATAAACAGGTTATGGTCAACCATTGGTCTGCGGATAATCCGCTGTGGACATGTCCAATCGGGTGCCAAGCAATTGGAAGACGGACTTCCAAAGCTTACTCGTGAATCGAGGGTCACGGTCAGGGACAATGTCACATGCAAGCCATGTTGACGAAACACACGATTGATAAAAAGGTGCGTAAAGCCTTCACAATCGATCGAATCCGGCACAGCAGCTACGTCAGCAATCTTGCTCAAACGGTCAGCAAGGATCAGAATACCCATGTAGCCATGCGAATCTTTGGGTAGGCCAAAAACTATTCATACTTATAAAATACCCAGCACCCAGTGGGAATAGAAAAGCAAGCCAGAGATAGATCATTGACAAACTCAGTAGCGACAGTTACATTATTTTTTAGTTTTATTACACGAACGCGCTATATTCTCCTCCTTTCATATTTACTTTAGTCAACTCATCATAAACGGCTACTTGCACCTGATCGCGTTTGATAATACTCGCACCGCACCGACCCCAGGGGTGTAGTGGTCTTGCAAAGACAATGGGACCGGGAGGTACCTGGATTGATACCCGCGGTAGGCAGGTTTCGATTACAGATCGCCGGAGATAAGCATATATAGCCGATAAGCAACGACCCAATGGGTGCCAACCCGCACCATATGGTGTGTGATAGTTGGGTGGATGGAGGCTCTGCTAGCCGAAACTCCCCATAGTGTAATGAGAGGTTTGTCCCATCCCCACCTACGGGTGGAAGGGATGTTCCCGCAAAACTAATTCATACTCGCACCGCGATCGTAACAATATATGATTGATTGCACCTGCGATCGCAAGCGAGATCAAAAACAAATATGATCGATCGTGACCGCGATCCTACTAAAGACCGTAATCGAGATCGCGTGGATATCAAAGGTACAGAGTACGCATTAACCCGTTGGTAAACATGTCAAACCTGGAGCTAGTCCGGCATCAACCCGATAGACCTGGTACGATTCTGTTATTGGACGAAATGGATCGGGTGGATTTGGACGGAACCCTGCTGCCGACTGACAGTTAGGTTGTAAAAGAAGAAAGGACAAATATTTGAAGTAATAAAATTTGACAGGTGTATGGGAAGGAAAAATCGGTATGGCTGTAACCAGTGTGACTATGAAAAGGATGTCCCAACCCATCAAGGATTAGGCCTCATCTGCGGAGAATTTCTCAGAGCCTACGAACTTATTAAATCCTTTCGAAATCGATTTAAGCATTGCAGAGCCATTAGTAGTGGGGAGACTTAATTTTGGGAAGGTCTTGAAGGAGGCTCATGAACGCTCTGGCGGACAGAACTTGCCAAGAAGACGGGAAATCTCAAAGGCGGGGTGCTCTTGGATGCGCTTTCGATAGACAATGCTAAAGTTCAGCGTCATCCACCAGTTGAAAAGTGTCCAGCAAACACGCGTGAGAATATCCACCCTTGACACTCGAATAGATATCGGTCAGCTGGCGGGTCGGAGTTACAGGCTGCAAAAAGGATTGCAACGATATGTCTAAGTCACATTAATTTGCCACCATTTCTTCCAGGACCTTTTTCAACACCTCTATCCAAGCCTTTGACGCCTTGGCCAGCCGCTCCTTTCTAGCATTAAACGCCGAGAAGCATATTATTTTTTCGTGCGAAGTGCCACGAAAAGAGAAAAAAGGTGTCGGTCTTCCCACAAGCTCTTGCGCGACGCGTTGACACAGACGCCGTGTTATTACACCAGGTTGACAATCCAACCTGACACCGGAAGAGAAGATGGGTACACGGTCACTATCAACTGGATCGATGGATGCGATTTCATCAGGCTTTGAAGTAAGATTCTGTCAGAAGACCTTTCACTAGAAACCGAAGTTCTGGCTACCTAGGTCCGCAGGGGGCATCTAAGAGGCCGGAGCTCATAATAGTCCAAATCTTTGCACAGCTAGCCTCGTAACTACGGGGGACCCCATTTTGTGGAATATAAATGAAGCAATGTCATCAGCCTTGAACGTGCTTGGTTATGCATAGCTAGAAATGGATTGTCCCGAGCTGTGGATTTGGTCTGGTCCTTATACACTGGTGTCTATTTGCCAATGGGGCTCTTGGACGCTAGTGCATCTTTGCTGTCGATGGACTGGAGACTCTTAGTGTCAAAGCCGGACGGATCGAAGATTTCCATAAACTCAGCTGAATAAGCTGTAAGGGTCTTCAATTTTTTGAGCAAGGAGCCGCTCGAACGCTGGAGGTGACATGGACTTCGCCAATTTGGGGAGGACTAGACTTATATCTTACAGAAAAATCTATCACAGATCTCCCTGCAGAAGTCGCCAGGCCAGTAGGCCTGCAACTTGGCCATCGCGTCAACCAGAAATTTTTCGTTTCTACTGTACTCGATCTCATTAGGCCCCGACAGACGAGATGTATTGCGGTTTTTTTTTGCCTTAGAAGAGGCCTGGACTTCAGTAGATAGCGGCCACGATCTCTTGTTTTTTAAGGGTTTCGGGCCCTGGTCGTTGACGGGGTCGATTTTTCCCCGTACTCCAGTCCACCACAAGCTGTTTTTGGAGCTGGTACAGCTCTCGAACTAGCTTCTTCACGCGGTCCTCTAAGCCGGCCAGATCTTTTTGTATCTACGACACTTACTGGATCATGGATTGAGAGCTACGGACCACGTACAAATTAAAATCTAGTCCCTGGACATCGGCCATAAAGTTATGCACAGCCTCACTATACTGGTACTTCCAATACTATATTTGGGATCGATACTCCTCAGCTTCAAAGAAGATGTCCCTCCGTTGTGCGATCGCGTCCCGTCACTAGGCGATAGTCAACTGGCCCACCTCGTGTGCACAGACCAAACGTTTGACCAAGGACCGTATCCGGGGGGCATGGACCCACTCGAATTGGACGATGTCGTCCACGCGGAGTGTTAAAATTTCGGGCCGACGATGTTTATCCTGATAGGCCCTTTAGAGGACCCTTTGATCTTTAACGAGGGCCCCAACGATTGGGCCCGCTCCGCCTTCAGACGCACAACATCCCACGCCTGAGCGACTTCCGCATAATCAGGGGGCTCCCCGACAAGTCCACGGAGCCACCAAGTCAGGATCAGGTCCAAGCAGTTCGAAGTCAGGCCAATTGTCAGGTGCTTGAGCCGCTAGAAGAATTAAGAGAGGTCACTCTAAGATTAAAAGCTTGTGAGTTGGTGAACACAATTATCTAGCAGACATATGTACACCAACTGCTATGCCAAGGGAACAGGTAAGAGTGTACGGGGTCTCGCCGAAATTCGGAAGACCGCAGTGGACAACTGAGGGGAAGTGCCAGGGGAATCGGGCCCCTCGAGAATATTATAATAGCAAGCAAAGCCAGCTAAATCTCTTAAGGGGACGACATTGATCAGGCTTCGAAGGGTTTCAAGGTTCAGCACCTCCAATATAGGGCTTTGAAGGTTATAAAAGGCACAGTGTACCGACGGTACAGAGCAGGTACACGGTTTAGGACCCCAAAAATCAGTTATTTGTTCAAAAGTCGACACGTGGCACCTTTCAAAAGCAAATATTAGGACGAGGCATGAAAACATACATAAAGCATAGATTTATAAACACACTCGATTCGCGTTACACGTGGCAGCTCTAAGCGCCCTCTTTAAGCTTCCCCGTCACCTCACTGTTCCAAGCGGGATATAATTTGGACCCCCGACGTCAGCAGGTGTTAGACGGTTCAAGCTATAGTTGGCCTGAGGTTTTAAGACTTAAGACCCGCTACAGGAAGCGGTCTCCCAATGGGAAACAAGTAGAAGAGGTCTAAGGATCATGAAATCTTTAGACTCCAAAAGGGTACATAGAACCAGTTGCATTGCTCTCGACCAGTCGATCGAGCACAAGAAACCCGGTACCGAGTGAAGTATATCCACTCGGAGACCACTAACTATACAAAGACCAAGATTTTAAGTCTTTTGTGTCAATCGAGGAGCAAGACCAGCCAAGCCGACGGGTACACAAGGTTGACGCGACACGGGGGCTACCAACTCCGTAAGTTGGCAGTCCGGTGCTGTGTGTGGTTGTGGGTCTCTTTCGTCGTTCGAGAATGCACTTCACCACAAAAGCGCGATAGCCGCATTTAGAAGGGTTTACATATCATCCAGGCTTTATTAAGTTAGTATAAAAGAATCCAGGATCCTTGCTACTTATTTTATGAAAAGCTCGAGGTTTTTGCGCGTGGTCGACTATGAACGGTTTGAGTCGATGTGAGCCATATGAATTTGTTGTCAAAGAAAGTGTAATTCTTGTATTGTAATTCATGGACCCTTCATTTTGCGTGCGCGCAGTTGTTTGGTACGAAGCTTTACATTAGAAGAGACCAGTATTATCCATATTGTAGATGTCGCGTAGCTCGTAATTTTGTGGATTTTCTTTCTAGGGCTGGTAGCGCTTTTTTGATCGTCTCCATGTCAGCAGATCCGCTCTCGCCGTACGAATTGAAAGCCTTATGGCCATGCAAGACTTGACCTTCACAATCCATTCATTAAAGAAGATTGGCGCTCTGCGAACCTGTATATTTTGAATTTTTTATGATACAGACACGCCGGACTTTGCATTGAGGAACCCACTCTGCAAGCGCTTAATCTAGTTTGGGGTGCATAGTATTTCGAGCGCACTACAAAAATCATATACTGTATCAGCCAATTGTGTAAAGAAATAACATTTCCGAAAGAAAATCTACCGCTATCTTGAGGCTGGTAGAATCCATAGCTTCATATTCGCATCCTGTTATTTAATAGAATTTATAGTGGCTGAAAAGCAGGCTCTAATAGGTTGAACTCTTGCTTTGGCCAGGCGCAAAGAGAAGCTTGAGTTAATCATCATGCTTTTGGCAGAGTTTAAACTTTTCTTTGTTCGTGAGGTTTAAATGCTAACTTGATTAATTTATACCTAATATAATTCTATCTCGTGGTATCTTTTCCGGGGGAGGTTGAGATATTAGTATGTCATTTTTGTTGTGGGACGAAGGAAAAGCAGTTTGACGCTCGTTTTAATTTTGTGGCACATGGCACTTAAAGCCCATCAGAGTAAACGCCTCCTATATCTGATAATTAATAGCAATGAGTGGTAATTAGGTAGCTAATATCCTTCGATGCTAGATATTTTTGATGTCTACTAAAGATATTATTTACTATAGGGTAATAGGGTACATACTACCCTTTACTATAGGGTAGTATGTATCTTATATATGCTGTATGATCAACTTTTGTGGGGCCACGCACAATGCTTTTAACTATATGCAAATTGTTTTGATCATGGCCTCAAGGGAATGAATACACAACGTGATACTCTAAACAACTGAGTCATGTAAGGCCCATCGAGATGGTCAATACTCTTGCAGTTAATGTGTATGATCGTACAAACAGTCATCAAGCTCAGAAACTTGTCTCGCGCACGATCTTGCCTTTAAAGATAACGCCATATGTAGTGGTGCCCCCTTTGATTATACTCTTAATAGTAGAATCTACCTTCACTGATACAGTGAAAGCAGGTGACTCAGTACTTTACGTTCATGTGAACAGAGGAAGCTAATCAACTAAACAAACGCCTTTTTAAGACGAAAAAGAAAACTGTATTTAATATAGTACAACTATCTAATAAAAGGAATCTGTTACAATCTTGTCTTAACTATATTAAGCTACATTTATGAATGATGACAACTTACCTTCCATTCATTGCGCGCGTCCATCGGTCATTCGCCAGCGCCCTGGTAGATATAATGGCCTATACTGAACCAGTTAGAGGGCATCTATAATTTCAAGGAGATGCAGAGACAATATTCTAGGGAACAAAATATTGTCAGATATTATTAGTTATAATAACATTTTTATTGACACTTCATATAAGTGTCGATATTATGTAAAGGACTAGATGTCTCTTGGAGATAATAAATCTGCTTCGGGGCTGGGACGTGGGTTAAGAACGCACATCGATGTGTTGGGCGAGTCGCCTCAAACGGCCAAGGAGCGACCGACAGAGCTTCCCAATAACAATGGTCAGAGGGATCCTGGTCATGGTTTACCGCAGTAGCAATGACAGCGGCTATACGCCACGGCTATGAACAATCCGCCGGTTGGACCAAAAATGTATCGTCAGCCTAGTAATGATGTTCGACAACCGTTACAACATATGAAGCAGTTTTTTGATACTATATGCAAGACAGAAAAAGCTTGCAATACGTATATTTAATGGTTTGAAGTTAAACTTAGGGGTTGGTTATAAATTTCTCGAGTCGTAAATTTGTCTTAACGACAAGTTAATTTGGCCCAGTCCGTGTGCGGTGTTATATGGCCAAAAGACGTAAGAGTGGATCATCTGGCGCATTATTATTATGGCATGGCTACCATAAACAATTGAAATTTCGATGGAAACAGATTCCAACTTTTTAATTTGCATTAAAAAATTCTAGAAGCTTGTAAAATTCAGATAATTCCGGCACAATCGATGCGATTATTAGCGGAGCCGAAGTACCCAAAAAAGGCTTGGACTAAACATTTTCTCAGTTTGGTAGCTGGCGGAAGGTGCAGTGGAGTGTGTACCTCTTAAAATACCGTGCATTACGCGTCAGAAGAAATGAGGGTCTTAACTATGTCCAAAGTTGATGCATGCAGAACAGATCATATGCAGCAAGTAGAGGAACTGGCGCATATCGCTCAGGCTTGGGAATCGGTGGCGCAAAAACAACCAACAAGAGGTGTGGCTAATGTCGTCCGAGATTCTAGATCGAGAGACTCGACAATATCATGATTGTAAATGCAATAGGTCATTTGAGAGCGGTGTGACTTAATCATAGGAAGAAAGCTTTAAGGGTGAAACAAATTTTATACAGGCTACTTAATATGAAGGTCTTGGACAGCACGAATTTTGGACATTGGACAGTGGATTAAGTTGTCATCTATGCAGCGATATGACGTGGCTAAAAGATGTCGAAATTTCCAATAATGTTTGTATTAAGCCTAAAGGAGAAGAGCTGGTGATCAGCAAGTAGGAAACGTGACGTTGCAGGTCACAGCGGACGGCAAGATGCAGACTGTAAAGATTCCCTTCTTTTGCGCTTCGCCTTGCAAACAAGTTGACCTCGAATAATTAGCTGATTGCCACATAGAGGTATCAAACAGTATACTTATTATTGAAGGTGCGTATCTACGAAAAATTTATCCCCTCGAGACTAAATTTTGGCGGCGCTTGCGAACAACGCCAATGTGGCGAAGTGCTTTTTATAATGTGGAGAATTGAGGAAGCAGTTAGATTAAAGGTATAAGAAATCGCGCACCACCACGCACAAGAGAGAAGTAACTAGAGAGAAAGGAGACCTCAGAGTGAAGCGAACATTGGCTGAGAATGTGAAAGACCAACAAAGAGGAGATCATTACCAGGGTACTGGTCATACGGTACCGAAAGGAGTCGACCAAAGTCCCCTCATTTGAACACCTGGGTCTTGTAATAGTAGACCTGTTCTCTCGTCGGACAACCTCGGTACCTCATTGGTAGACATATGTCCCTCATTGTTAGACCCGGTCTCTCGTTGGACGACCTCGACGCTTCATCGGTAGACCTGGTCCCCTTCGGTTGATCCGGTCCCTCTCCGGTTGACCCGGTCCTTCTTCGGTATCCCCGGTCCCTCTTCGGTAAACCTGGGTACCTTTTCGGTGGACCTGAATCCCGCTTCAAATGACCTGAGTCCATCGAGGATAAGCCACTCCTGACCAGTCAACACAAGTTTCAGACCGTCGTCACAAGAAATTAGGGTTTCAGACAAGATTATGTATATATCAAAACTACTCAATTTGCAATTTACTTGGCACGTCTTCGACGCGCTTAAAGGAATTCGAGTCTCGCCACACGCCTGTTCTGGGAAAAAGTATATAAATTGCTTCTACCCGTTGAAGACAGTCTGGTAGCAAAGTTTAAGTGTAATTAGAACTTCAAGATATATTCGGCCTGTGGGTTCGTCTCGCGTAGCACCCCCCCCCCCCCCAAAAAAAATAAAATAAAATTCACTATCGGAAGCGATTTCCTTCACTTCACGGTCCGGGGGCAAAGTAAAGGTCAGGCGATTGATACCCTCAAAACAGCAAGTAAAAGTCCAGGGAATCGCTCCCTGAAGAATTTGGCTCCAAGTCCACTCTCGACAAGGTCGATCGCGTGGCCACCTACAGGTCCACCGAGTGAAGCATATCCACTCGAGGCTCCCCAGGTCTACCTCCCTCAAGGTAGACGTCTACATCTTCACCAAGTCCTCCGAAGAGTGCAACCCGCCCGCCGACGGGTACACAAGGTGAGAGAAGGTCCATACGCGGCATCGGGGTACCCCCTCCGACAGTCGGCAGTCCGGCACATTGAGTGGCTTGGGTTTTCATCATACAATATTAAAAGCCCACTTCATCACACTATATAAGTCAATCTAACTCCGACCCATACCAAGAGGATTCTTTATACGACTTTTAGAGTCGTTACGTCCATCTTCACTATGATGCAGTGAATATATTGGCTCGTTCTACATCATCTGGTATCGTGCTGACGGATCAAGTACGTGTCGTTAGCTCTACATGCGCGTAAGGCAAGCGAGGCAAGAATTACAGTTTACCAAGAAATTGGGGTTACCTACTGACCGCATTGGTTAAATTATTTCCTTCAATATTAAAAATCCATGATGCCATGAGATCGACTTGGATCGCTACATTATCAACTTCGGGATTACAAGAGTAATAACGTTAAAATTTTGATCGTTCGCACTAAGGATAAAGCGGCTGCGCAGTTAAAAGAATTTGAATATATTCGAAAAGCGATTTATTTGTCAAATAAATGCCTATCGTACAGACTCTGATGGTAAATACGCTGCAATTGGTTTATTTTGCACTAAGGGTGGAGTCGCTCGTCGCAGTAGTAAAGCAAGAGCCCTAGCCAGCAATGACAAGGCAAAGCATATGCACCGTACCATCATACATGGCGCGGTGCATGCTGTACATGCTGTTTGCCAGTGGTATGCCGTTTAGTTTTGGATATGCAATTTAACACGCTGCACATGTGTTGAATCGGTCGCCTTCGAGCGCAAATACTGGTAAGGTGTCTCCCATCGAGGTACTTACGAACGTACTACATACACTAAGTGAAATTGTATAGGTTGTCTCCCCTGTTCGGTAAATCAAAATAGCAATTTTGTAAAGCGTGCAAAACGTGGTCTGAACGTTGGTATTGGCTAAAAAATGTGAGGGTTTTTATCTAAGGATCGCATCTTCATTACAACGCATCATATACGCGACATCGAAACTCTTGACAAAGAGCAGAACTACTTAATGCTGCGTCAAAACATTTATTTTAACGGAAACGAAAGAGTCGAAAATGATGTGCGCGACGGGACGGATGCAAATCATCGACTTCTCAAAGCCTCTCATTCAAGCCGGAGTATACAAGAGATTGCCCAGCAACAAGATTAATTTAAAATGAGCATATTTTTACACCGATGCACATCAAGCGCTCGAGGTTGGTGAACAACGTATACGATGCGGACCCAGCAAATTGTTGCGAGGCTATTTTGAGTGCAGACAAGTCGAAATGAAAAGTGTGTAGACGGGCACTTCTACGAAGTTGTCTCGTGCTACTAGCACACACCTTCAGCACAAGCGAGGAAGCGGTTATACCGTCTTACCTTCGCGTGCGAGGGTGGTTAGGAGGTTGGTCGAATGCTTAAGCAGTCGTACCACCAGTTGCCTCTCGATTAAGCGAGAGTGCAACGAACTTTTAAAACAAGGAGTCACCGACGTCACGACGTCACGCAGAAGCCTGTTCAGCTTCTCGTGCGCGGTGCTTTCGATTTAGCAAATTCAAGACTGAGCTATATTTAATTAATTATAACTAAATATATACTTAACTACTGGTTGGCTATATATATAGATCGGATACGCGACTCTTTAGAAGCGTATCCTGTTGCATGAACTCAACTCTAGATTTAAGTTTGCGAATGACGTCCTTCTGAGACGTCGCGATGCCTAGCTTCAACTAGCGTCATCCCTTCACATGTGAATCCATAAATGGATATCACATTCACGAGGGTGAATCACATTTGTGTATCGCACCCATGTGATAGGTCAAAAGTAATCATGGATACTTTTAGACCAAACATTAAGTATATTACTTAATGTTTACGTGTAACTAGATGCCCTGTTACACCATCCCTCGTTTTAGAACGATGTTTACATTTTGTAACACATCGCCTAGGAGACAGAGAGACTTGCGAGCCGTTATACACGCGTTGCTTTAGTCTGCTCAATTCTCATGCCACCAAAACGTGGTAAGGCTGATGGGTCGCCTGCAAAGGCACCCATGCAGTCCAGCACTAAGCGCACACGTTGCGATGATTTGCATCCGTCGCAAAGTGCTTTAGGCACTGAGGCGAATCTTCCATCTCACTACAATGTGGATGAAGATCCATCTCTTATTGTAGATTACAATGAGAGCACGCCATTGCCATCACCTCAAAATGGAGATGAGCAAAGCGCATTGATGGGACATATGTCCCCATCATTTGAGGCACCCGTCCTTGAGGGAGCATCTATGCTTCCTACAAGCGAAGGTAAAGCCTCGTCGCCTGCGCCTACGAGCGCAGCGACTAAGACTGAGCACGCTACTTCGAAAGGAGTAGTCGCGACTCAGTCAGATGTAACTCCTCAAGCTGATGTCTTGACAATCCATAACAAAGAGTCAGACTCATGTAAGCGTGAGCTGACTCTTCGTTATGGATTGTATAATATATTTTTATAGGCATTTGTTTCACTTAAAAGGGCAAAAAATATTAAATGAGTTAACCTATCGGTAGTTTAATACATAATATTAGTTTATACCCAAAATCAAGAGGAAAATTAATCCGAAGTGCGAATACTTCAGCACAATTAATTCAAAAAATTAACCGTTCTCGCGGCTACGTGAGTGGTGGCTTGCCACCAATGCCACCTCCATCTGAGTGGATGAACTCGGATGGGTCTAGTGTAGCATTTTTGCAGCGTGCAACTGTTGACGCTCTTAAGTTTTATAGCGTCTTTCCTTTGTGGAAAAAGCAGGGCGAAGCACTTGGTCGTGCTTTCCCAATTCCAGTCGTGCTGCGTTCTAACGAAACAGCCGACGAATATGAATCTGAGCTTCGGTGCCGTGTAACGTTGCATGTAGATGCAGCGAAACAACGGTCGCAGCGAATCAGATTCGCCATGACGCGTGCGAATTAAAGGCTGGTGCTTCTTCACATAAGCAGCCACCAGCCCAGGCACGTCGACGCGCAAAGCGTCCACAGGCTCCCACGAGTCAAAGCTCGTTGGGTAACCCTTCCACTGGACAAGGATTTGGAGCTTTCGCTTCACAAACCGGTGGGCCAACAGCTTCCAACAAGGAAGCGCGTGTTCCCATCCGTTTCCACCAACACAGGTGGCGCCCGATAGGAGCGGCGATTACGCCCACCTACTCGCGGCTGCCTACCCTGCTGCTGTTCAGTCGCAGGTTGAGTCCGCTGCGCTGAAGAGGCAGGTGACAGATCTCGAGAATCAAGTCTCGCGACTGAACTCGGATCTGCGCGATGTGAGGAAGAGAGACCGTCAGGGGTATGACCGCCTGAAGACCCGTTTGGACATCTTAGAGCGACTGGTGATGAGAGACCCGCGTCAAGCGCGGAGTCCTCCTCGATCGCCGAGTCCTCTATCTCCTCGTTCGTATACGGAGAGCCTATCGGCTTCCTCGTCGCCTGATCGGCCGCGACGCTCGACTCACAGTCGACGTCATCATCGGTCTCGCTAGACCGATGTGGATATGTGATCTCTTCTGGATCAACATATCGTTTCAGACGACTCACGTAAAATACGGGATGCGTCTTCATATACGGTGGGAGAGTGAGCCTATAATTTAGGTCTCCAACTTCTTCAACCACTGTAAAGGGCCTAATGAATCGGGGCAATAGCTTAGTAGTACCACCAGGTAGTACAGAAATTGCATGTTTAGGAAGGGTAGCAGTACTTAATAGCACTTTGTCCCCCGCACTAAAGTGTTCATTGTTTTTGCGACAATGCTGTTCTGCATATTGGTTTGCTTGTCCTGTGCGCTTGCCATCGCGTCACGGACGGTGTGATGGCTAATCGCTCATCCACAAAGCACTGAGCTTCGCTCACGCTTTTAGCATCCAGCTCGCCGATGACGCCTCCAAGAGGTAGTTCATGGGTCGACGATGTTGACAACACTATAGTGTCATCGTCAAGGAGCACAAGCATTTCTTGCCGTGCCTCCTCTGTGACACCTATAGGTGACGTAACCACAGCTAAACTAGCAGTGTCACCAGGGCAACCTTGACCCTCTTTGGCATTCGCACCGAGCGAAGTGAGGGGCCTTCCCCACTAAGACTCGGGTTGCGTACAAACGAGACTGGCGTTCGAGGATGACGCAGTCCGTTAATGTAAAACGGTGTTGCACCCGTACTGGCGTGAACACTGTTATTAATAGCGAGATCCACGAATGGCAATTGCTTGCTCCATTCTTTGGGAGTCGCTATTGTAAGCAACACATCCGCCACGACTCGATTGGCCCGTTCTGTTTATCCATCGGTCTAAAGGATGATCAGCGGTGGACATGTGGAGCTTGCTTCCCAGCAGCTCAAACACATGTCGCCAAACATCCCGACGTAAAACGCGAATCCCGGTCCGATACTGTGGACTCGGGCATCCCGTGTAGTCGATACACGTGATCTAGAAACAAGAAGGCAGCCTCTGTTCCTGAGATCTTGGTCCTACATGGTGCCAAATGCACCATCTTGCTCAGTCTGTTTACAAAGACGACGATCCCCCGTCCTGCCTTTATGGTCAGGCGGTAAGCCAAACATTAAGTTCAAACTGATCGACTTCCAACATTCATTTGGAATCGGCAGTGGCTTCAGTGGTGCACTGATCGAAGGTGCAGGATTTATGCGCTGACACTCTTCGCAAGAGTGAATATAGTTGGCCACCCACCGATATAGGTGGGGTTACCAAAATTCCTCTGACACTCGTAAGAATGTCTTTTCACGGCCCAGATGCCCACTAGATGGCGCATATGGAGCTCGTGAAGTATCATCAGCTTGAGATCTGTGTCATGAGGGACATAGATTCTCAAGGGATCACAGGGTGACAGTTGATGCCATAACAGGCCATCACTGTAACTAAAGCGAATTAGCTTCGCTTTGAGGTGCGACGGAAGGGTAACCTTTCGTCCACCAAAATGATCCAACAGCAGGCGACAATGTTCGTCCTGACTGTACACTTCTTTACATGGAAGGCCATTGAGCTAGTCACATGGTAGACCTTCATGGCTGCCAGTGTTGACGACTCACCTTGTGCTTTCGCACGAGACACACTTTCCTGGTGTCTTGCCTCGAATTCTAATATGCGCGATAACGCGTCAGCCAAGACATTCGACTTACCCGGCTTATATTCAACTTTGAAATTAAATTCAGAGAAGAATGTTAGTCATCTCGCCATTCTTGGCAAGAGATGCGGTGAGTTTATAGCGGTTCGCAGTGATGCGTGATCCGTATAAACCACAAAAGGTTCGGTGCCCAAGAGGTGCACACGAACCCTCACAAGAGCATACTTGATTGAAAGTAGCTCCTTGTCATGCACAGGGTAATTCATCTCTGCAGCTTTTAAAAGCCAAGAATGATACGATATGACACGTTCAACGCCGTTGTCATCCTTCTGCATGAGCGCACTGCCGATTGCAAGTTTGCTTGCATCGCAGACGACGCTAAAGGGCTTATCCGCGTCTGGCAATACCAAGACCGGTACCTCTACAAGAGATTGCTTCACTGATGTGAACGCATCGTCTTGTTCCTTTGACCAAGCCCATTCTGTATCCTTTTTCAGGAGGTCAGACAATGACTTAGTCTGCTCCGCATGATACTTGATGTACTTATTCAAGTAATTAGCGAGCCCAAGGAATTGGCGCAGATCCTTCACATTACGTGGGACTGGCCATTCCTTTACAGCCCTTACCTTTTATGGGTCTGCTCGTACACCATGTGTACCTACGATGCAGCCCAGCACAGGTATCTCGGATACCCTTATGACGCACTTTTGCAAGTTAAAGTATAACTGGGCGTCACTCAGAGTCTGCAACACAGCGTCTAAATGATGCTTGTGCGACTCGATCGAGCTCAGACCGTCCTCCACCCTACTATGCACGAATACATCGTCAAAATAATGGGGTGCGTAGGTACGGTGCTGACGCATCACGTGAACCACCACTCGGTTGAATGTTGCCGGAGCATTTTTCAACCCTTGTGGCATCACAAGCCACTCCCATAGCATACCGCTTGGGGTGCTTACTGCCGTTTTGGCTACATCAGTATCTCTCATAAGAACTTAATAGTAGCCATCCTTCAGATCCAACGCGGAAAAGATAGTTGACTTTCCCATGGAATTCAACAAGACATCTTTCCGCGGGATCGGCGTTTGAGCTGGAATGGTGGCCGTGTTCAGCTTATTATAAGCGTGAACCACGCGCCATCCACCTGTTGCTTTACGCACACAGAAGGTCGGGCTGCAGCGAGTCGACTTGCTCTCACCTACACGTTCCGCCTTAGTTAGCTAGTCGAAGAACTCATCGATGTAATCGACATTTACCCTCGAAAACGGCCCCTGCCGGGTCACACAATACTTGGTGATAGGCTCCAGGACAATCTCGTGCCTAATGCCCCTATCGGCCGGTAGGCGGCTCGGCACTTCTGCTGAAAACACACCGTGGACACATCACGGTGTTTCCACAGAACATCATATAACGGGTTTTCCTTCAAGGCTTCCCAGACTTGAGCAGCGAACCGTTTCTTCTTGTTGGTCTCCAAGACGCTCTCGTCCATTGTGGATGACGAGCAACATTCCACCACATTCTCTTTTGGAGCTGGTGCGACTATCTCGTGGATCTTTACTTCCTTTATTTCGGACAGGAACAGATCCCACGTCATCTCCGAGAGATTTACTATCTCCTCGGCAGATGCCAAGACAAGTTGGAGCACCTCAATTGCGGATGCCTTCGGCATCTTGTCTTCGACGACATCGAACAACCTGTTCGTAAGTTCCTCTTCTTGAGCCTATACTGATCCAAGGGTAACTCGATTTGACGTGCCCTTGATCGTCTTAATACGTCTGGTGCTCGTTCTTCGAGTCACCACGACCTTTGACCTGGAAGAAGGTGTCGTTGCTATTCAGCTAACGCACTCCTTCCAACCGCACCAGGCTCTTGGCTCTGTGCCGGTTCTTGTGGAGCTTAACTTCCTGTCAGCCCACCATCAACTGCCACAGGCTCTCGGCTCTGTGCAGGACTATTGGATGCATGACTACCTCTCATCGCACCATTCTCTACACCATTCTTTTCGACCTGGGTAAAAATATGTGTCACCTGCCTTTCTTTCAGAGCACTTCCAACTACACCACTCCTTTCAAGCCGGGGAGTTCCTGGTGCTAAATGACATACCGTCAACGCACCCTCGACTCTGTTGGACACAGCATCAATCGCATAAGCCTCTCGCAAGAGCACATCCTTTCCGGTGTCTTTCGTAGAGCTAGCGACTGTGCGTGTACGCCAGTATATCCATGGTTGGTGTTTAGCCAACCAAGGCATGCCTAGGATGAGGTCATACGGACTCTCCATACCTAGCACTGTGAACTTCTCTTTACAAGAGAAGTCACTAAAGCTGAAGGCGAGTTGAACTTGAACTCCCTCCGATTTGACGAACGCGCCGTTCGCTAAACGAACGGTCGCCTCTTCTCGCTTGCCATCCTAGCAAATCGACTCATCTCTTTTTCAGAGCCGCGAGTTTCACAAAGTTTTTCGATGCACCCGAATCCACGAGAAGGGTCATCACTTGGTCATAGCCTCGTACCCGAGCGCTATAGACCAAAAGGGTTGAGGTCCTACTTTTCGGACTATGCTACCCATTTGTTCGATCACTCTTAACTTAGGGGTAGCTTCAGAGTCCGCGACAGTATGTCATCCCGCCCCTACTGCGCTCCCGCATTTCCCGACCCATTTTGGGCAGGTGCTGAACCCGTGCGTCGTGCACGCTGGTTTTTCGCGCCTTCCTTCGGGTTGGGAGAGCTTTTGCTGGCTGCCTTAGCACCAGCAGAAAGTTTGGCATAGCAGCGAGCCATCATATGGCCTCGCTTGCCGCACTTGTAGCAGAGCACATCTGCATTGCCTAATTCCATAGGAGTGGCACCGACTTCTCGGCCAACGGCTTTAATAAGTTGTCGCCGAAGCGCCGTTGTAGGATTGCTCCTCAACTAAGGCACTGTCAATTGCCTCTTCCATCGTCGCTGGAACCTTTCAAAAAAGGCCCTGACGCGATGGGCCGTGCTGTAGTCCATTCATGAACGTGTCCACCTTGATACGTTCCGGTATCGGACTCACATTAATGGACGCATACAGCGAACGCATCTCCTGCACATACTCTTGCAGAGATTGTTTCGCCTGTCGTGATCCAAAGAAGTGCACCTGAAGTAACACTTCATTGTCAGGCGGCTAGTACATGGCACGAATCTTTAACTTGAAGATCGTTCATTATGTAAACGCATCAGTGTTTGCCATAAGCTCTGAGTAAGCCCACTTTGACGCTTTGCCACGCAAATTTGACATGGCATACGACACCATCTTGGTGTCGTTTTCGATGAGCTGCGCCACTCCACTGCTAAAAGCCAGTGGACAATCGTATGTGGGGCAATCCCAACAAACTTCGGAGGGTCCATCCGAATGGGTCTCAACTGATTAGGCCGGGCAGAGAGCGTCTCAAAATTTCTGTTGAGCGCCTCATTTCGTGCCTGCTCAAGCCTAAGCTCATCCAGAGTCTTATTGATGGACTCATCCGTAGCTTGGCTGTTTTCCTCGAGCGTGTTTCTACGCTGTCCGACAAAAAAGCCTCAAATTGCTCCAACTGAACAACATGTTGCTCAGGAGGACAATTCAAGAGATTGACCAGGGCTTGTTCACCAAGTCCCTGCGCCATATGCTCTGCCAACTTCCTATGATGTTGGGAGTGGTGAGGAAAGTCACTCCAGTCCATATAAAGGACCATCTCAACCACACGCACGCTCAGAGAGACGGGTCGTGGGAAGGACTACGATTGCTACCATGTGTAGACGGGCACTTCTACGAAGTTGCCTCGTACTACGAGCACACACCTTCAGCACAAGCGAGGAAGCGGTTATACCGTCTTACCTTCGCTTGCGAGGGTGGTTAGGAGGTTGGTCGACTGCTTAAGCAGTCGTACCACCAGTTGCCTCTCGATTAGCGAGAGTGCAACGAACTTTTAAAACAAGGAGTCACCGACGTCACGTTCAACTTCTCGTGCGCGGTGCTTTCGATTTAGCAAATTCAAGACTGAGCTATATTTAATTAATTATAACTAAATATATACTTAACTACTGATTGGCTATATATATATATATATATATAGAGAGAGAGAGATCGGATACGCGACTCTTTAGAAGCGTATCCTGTTGCATGAACTCAACTCTAGATTTAAGTTTGCGAATGACGTCCTTCTGAGACGTCGCGATGCCTAGCTTCAACTAGCGTCATCCCTTCACATGTGAATCCATAAATGGATATCACATTCACGAGGGTGAATCACATTTGTGTATCGCACCCATGTGATAGGTCAAAAGTAATCATGGATACTTTTAGACCAAACATTAAGTATATTAATTAATGTTTACGTGTAACTAGTTGCCCTGTTACAAAGTGACTATGCAAAAAGAACTTTATGCATTAAAAGGACAACCAAGGTGTAGAATGTGGTGGCGACACCATATTATGCAAGTCATTTACATTGTTCAAGACGAAATGTGATGCAGATGGCAATTTGGATCGATAAAAAGCTTGTCCAGTTGCGTGTTGAAAATGAACAAGTGCTGAACCGTGACTACAACGTCACTTTTGCAGCTTTAATGGAGATGTCGAGTGTTCTAAATAAATTTGGCAATGAAACGAATATGGCAGGCTCCGGAACAACATGGCGACAAACCAAATGCGTAGTGAAAACTGACAAGAAATTGGAGTCGCACTTATATCTCAGAACTATGCAATGAAAGGACGTCGATGTTGATACACTTAAGTTGCATCACGTTAAAAACAAAGATGAACTGTCGCTCGTTCTAAAAGTTAGGTCTTATGAATAAAGAAGTAAGAAGACTCTAGTTAGAGTTGCTTCACAAGTAGCTAAGTTACTTACGGGTTTCACAGTTTCATATAGACATGTGTATTTACTGAAATCGAGATGATACACGCTAATCGTTGTGAGTGTTTACGTCGATTTTCTATAGTCACTGCTACTGACTTGTTGCAAATCGATATATTTTTAATGACCGCGTGAATTAAAGTGTTAGATACTTAAGCTTTGCGCATACATTCCTCGAGAATCCACATTTTTAACGAAGACATAGAAGTTACAATATAGAATAAGAAGTGACAAATGTGGATATGCTTACTAAACTGGGCTAAGATAATTTGAATGACAACAATTCTTATAGTTAATACGACTAATGATATTGTCGAAAATGATGTCATATTTTCGACTTGTTCAGCACCAAATAGGATTACTGTGCGAAAATTTCAATAACTGGTGGGGAGTATTTTATGTACATCGCGTTGCACCCGTGTGGTGGAGTAGGATGCGCATAGTTGCTGATGCGATACTGACTCTCCACTGGCGCCCAGACGACCGACTAACGGAGAAGGTATCCCGATTTCGTGTGCAAAGCCCTTTACACCTTGTGTACTCGTCGGTTGGGCGAGTTGCACTCCTCTATGTGGACTTGAGTCGATGTTAATCCTAATTGTGTTAGAATTGAGGGTTTTGGCGATCGTGCCATAATCTTCACACGATCGTCCAAGTACCTGGTGTGATTTTTCCATTCGATCACTTTATCCAATAAAGCGAAGCTTGAATCTTCTGCTCATTTGAGCAGAGCCATCTGACTACTTGCGATACATCGTGTGACAAGTCTTACCCACTGCCCGACTAAAGCCAATTGGATACTTGCCAAGAATAAAGCCAAGTACCACCAAGAGTCGAAAGGCTTTCATCTACTAGTGCAAGGACATGACGATGCGGTCACACCTATCAGCCTAATGTGTTGGAAGTTGATGTTGAAGATTATGAGTTCGATTAGCGCCAGCCGTCAATCCGATCAGAGATAGTCAGTGCAAGATGGTAGCAGACAAGTTGGCCAGCAGCCATCTTTCGTTGAGGCGGTTGGAGCACAGACATTTAGGAGAACGAGTGGCTAGGAGGCAGACAGAAGAGATAACTAGTAAATATCAATACAAAATATTATTGTTAACCTACCGCTTCCTTCTCGCAACACGCATCTTGCCTACAGATTATAAGCCCAATGGCCGGAGCCACCGAACTGACTACGAAGACACCAGGGGGTGTCCGGGGAGCTTCGTCTGGACGCGGTTCGCCTGCGCGTGCGCCCATCGCCCCGCAGTCGTCAACGATGGACCCACTCGCGAGAGCGGGCAGCGAGACGATAAGATCCTCGCCGCGCTCGCCGCACTCACCGATCGACTGGAGAGCCTCGAGACGTCGCAGAGAGTGAGAGACGAGGAGGAGAGCTTCTCGGGGCCGTGGAGAGCGGCCTGTTCGCCTCGAAACTCGGCGCCAACATGCGCGGTCGACCGATGACGATTGACGCGATCGGAGACACGGAGGAGAAGGCACCGGCGCCACGCGAGTACAAACGCGCGACCGATCTGAGCGTGTCGAGATTCGCATTGCTCGAGCCACCCCGCGGGCGCAGCAGCGCAGCAGCGCACACCAGCGTATGCGCCACCTCCGCGAGAGCATGCAGCCTCACCGACGCCGCAACAAGCCACTCCACCGCAATCTTATGTGCGCTCGAGCCTCAACGGATATGGGATGCCGTCAACAAGCCAGCGTAAGTTGAACATACGCAAGTTCAGTGGTACAGAGCTGTACCGCGGACTCGGAAGCGGGTTCTTCGACTGGGGGCGCACGTTTCTGCGCGCGGTGAGCCTCACGGAAGCGTCGTGTGGTTTCGGATGGACCGAAGACGTCAAGGTCGACCTGCTTGGGCACTTTCTTGCCGGCACGGCTGAGAGGTACTATCACATGCAGGTTGACACCTGGTGGATGCAGACACCCACACTAAAGTACACAATGGAGCAGCTCCTGCGCACGTTTAAGACGTCAATCACTGCAAGCCAGACAATGAAGCTGTTCATGGCCAAGAAGGACGCACGACGCACCTGGGCAGAGCACTTCCTGTATATGGTCGCCGTCAGAGAGGCGCGTGGTGGTGCCGACTCGCTTGTTCTGGATAACATCGTCCACCACGCTTCTCCGGAGCTGGTGAACGTGATGCGTTCTAAGTATGGACCCACGCGAGTCGACTACCTGCGCCGCGCCGAGAAGCTGGCGCACTTCGCGCAGTCCATTGAGCATGGCAGCAGCGCAGTGGGTCGTGAGGTCGTCGCCGCGCACGTGGAAGGCAAAACCAAGAGCGCGATCACGTGCTACCGATGCGGGCGATCGGGACACATCGCAGCTGACTGTCGCGCGCGTGTCGTGCACGACGATGAGACAGCCGCGAAGGGTGGAGTCGCCAGTATGATCCTCGCGCTGACAGAGAAGCGTGTTGTGCCCACAAAGAAGCGCAACAGGAAAAAGAAGAGCTCGCGCGGCAAGGACACAGCAGAGAGCAATGCAAGAGACGGAGCGCGAGCCATGGACGACTCATGCGGATTCGTGCTTGGAACGAGCGACGGAGCACGAGCCACGGACGGCACGCGTGGCTTCGTGCTTGAGGCGACCGACGCCACGGGGGCCGACCGAGGAGACTGGATCCTCGACAGTGGCGCGAACCAGCATCTCGTCAACGACGAGTCACCGCTACTCAACTCGACGGCTTGCAGCCACGAGATCGCAATGGCAGAGGCGAGTCGCTTCACCTGACGCGTGTCGGCAGCGTGCGCCTCGAGGTTCTCGCGCGTGGCGCGAAGGCTGTCGTGACGCTTACGTACCTGGCTCCGCGACTTTCAAAGAACATTGTGTCGTACGGCAAGCTCGAGAACAAAGGGTTTGCCCTCGTGCACGACGGCGACGAGCGCTCGCTCGCTCGGCGCAGCGATGGTGCAATCTCGTTCGATGTCGTGATCGATAGTAACGTGCTGTATGTCGTGACGAGGGCCTCGCAAGACAAGAAGGGTGCAGGCGGCCACGCATCATGGCGGCGCTCGAAGCGCATGCAACGGAAACCACCGCCGACGAGCCGCACGAAGCCTCGCTGTTGCATTGGCACCAGCGACTCGGCCACCTCGCATTCGACACGATCGAACGCATGGCGCGAGACCCGGCATCGGGCATTCGACTGAGCAGCAACAAACGCATGGCGTGCGTGTTGTGCCTCGAGGGCAAGCAGACGCGCAACGCGCAGTCGCAACAGGACAGCGGCGCGCACTCGCCCATCGATCGCATCGACGGCGTCATCTCCTCGGACCTCAAGGGTCCCATGACGCCGCAGGATCGGCTCAGCAATCGTTACCTTGTGAACTTCATTGATCACAAGAGCAACTACTGCCGAGTCTTCCTCGCGCGCACAAAAGACGCTGCGGCGAAGCAATTTGAGGCATTCCTCGTTCACTTCGAGAAGCTCTTCGGATTCAATATTCACGTTCTCCGCACGGAGGGAGGCGGCGAATACGCCAACGTGGACCTATTCTGCGAGCGCACGGGCGTCGCTCGCCAAGTGTCGGAGGCGCGCAACCAAGCTTCAAACGGCAAGGCGGAACGAATGCACCGCACAGTGCTGAACCTCGCGCGTAGTATGATGTTTGCCTGCGCGCTGCCACTGACGTTCTGGGGAGACGCGGTGCAATACGCCGTGCACATCCTCAACCGGAGCCCCACGCGAGCAAGCGCAAAGAGAGCGTCACCACTCGTGTTCTGACGGGAATGACGCCGGATCTGTGCGGAATCGTCGTCTTCGGCTCCCCGTGCGACGTGTACAGAGACCTGGGCAAGAACTCGTTGCTGCAGCGCTCGAAACGCGCCATTATTGTCGGCGTCAGCGAAGAAACCAAGGGCTACAAGGTGCTACTACCGCGTGACAACAAAGTGGTCGTCACGCAGCACATCAAGAACATCAAGACGTTGACGGAGGCGCAAAACGCGCAACTTCAGCGCGCGATGGACGTCGGCGATCGAGCTGTAGACCTGGAAGAGTCGGACATACCAGCAGCAGCAGCGGTGAACGATGGTCGCGCAGAGGAAAGCAGTGCGACGCGGAAAAAGAGAGGAAAGCGATGGACGCGGGCGGTGCATGGAACACGCGGTGCGTTAAAACGCACAGAAGCGGCTGCTCGTCAGGAGGAGGCAGTCGCGAGCGGAGAGGTCGTAAACGCTGTTTTTGAGCACGATCCGCTTAACTACGGACAGGCGATGCGCAGCGTCAAGCGCGAAGAGTGGGAGAAGGCTATGCAAAAGTAGATTGCCGCGCTTGAGGCCAACGACGTCTGGACAATCACAAAGCGAACGCCAGGGACGCACGCGTTGCACACCAAATGGGTCTAAAAGACCAAGACGGATGCGCAGGGCTACCTCGAGCGGCTGAAGGCGAGATTGGTGGCATGCGGCAACGAGCAGGTGCTCGGCGTCGACTACACGCTCACCTTCGCTGCCGTGATGAACTTGTCGACGGTCAAAGTGATCCTGGCGCTTGCGGCGACGTGGGGGGTGCCTGCCAAGCACTAGGCCATCCCCAACGCCTACGTCAAAGCCGACAAGGAGCCTCACCTCCGCATCTTCCTTCAGATGCCGCGCGGCATGCCGGTATCGGAGGAGACGCTGCGAGCGCATGGCGTTGCGAACGCGAGTGAGCTGGTTCTGGAGCTGAGAAAGAGCCTGTATGGTCTCAAACAGGCAGCCGTCTGTGGAGCCATCTGCTGCACTCGAAGCTCACTGTTGCTGGTTTCACGCGGTGCGAGAGCGACATGTGCTTCTACTGGAAGCGCGACGGCGACGACCTCGTCGTGGTCGGCTTGTATGTCGACGATCTCCTCGCGAAAGGGACGAGCGCGGAAGCGGTCTAGCGGTTCTTCGAAAGACTTTGCTTTGTTGTCGATTAAGGACCTGGGGCGGATTAGCAAGTTTCTGGGCATGCGCGTGACGCACAATGGTCAGCGCGGGTACACGCTCGATCAGGAGGAGGCCATCGGAGACCTCCTGCGCGACAACGGGCTCGCCGACGCCAACTCGACGTAAACGCCGATCGACGACAGCTGCTACGAGCTGGAGGAGGGCGATGCGAATCTTCTTGGGACGCCAAGCGCGCGACCAGGACCGACAGTGCGCCAGTTCCAGTCGCTGGTCGGCTCGCTTCTCTGGGTGGCGCGTTGCACGCGCCCCGACATAGCATTTGCGGTGCACAAGGTCAAGAGACGAGCACATGCGCCTCGACTGGCAGACTGGAAGCTGGCGAAATGGGTCGCAGCGATACCTCAAGGGTACGGCGGCGCTCAAGGTCGCAATGATTCCAGAAGACAACCCGGGTACGGTGATGTGACTGGAAGCGTTTAGCGACGCGGATTTTGCCGCCGACAAGACGAACCGGAAGTTAATGACGGGTGGCATCGTGATGCTGAACGGGATGGCCGTCAGCTAAGGTGCGCGGAAGCAGGGAGGCGTATCCCTGTCGACGATGGAGGCGGAGTTTGTTGCGGCGAGTGAGGTCGCGCGAGAGCTGCTCGGCCTGCGTGAGATGTTGCGCGAAGTGGGCGTGGAGCCCAAACTCCTGATGCAGTTGCGAGTGGACAACCAAGCGGCAATCGCGCAGATCGCGGGTGAGGCATCGTCGCTGAAGGCGAAACACTTGGATGTGCGCCTCAAGTTCTTGTGCGACTACTCGCGTCGCGGCTTTATCGTGGCGAGCTACGTCAGGTCGGAGCAGATGCTCGCAGACCTCCTCACGAAGGCGTTGGACGCGACGAAGCTCTCGACACTGCGCGCGCTCGTGCACATCATGTAAGGAAAGATCAAGAACGATCAAGGGTGTTAAAGGACGTTGGAGGGTGGAGTAAGGGAAGAACGGAGGCGTAATCAAGGAGGAGTGTTGGAAGTTGATGTTGAAGATTATGAGTTCGATTAGCGCCAGCCGTCAATCCGGTCAGGGATAGTCAGTGCAAGATGGTAGCAGACAAGTTGGCCAGCAGCCATCTTTCGTTGAGGCGGTTGGAGCACAGACATTTAGGAGAACGAGTGGCTAGGAGGCAGACAGAAGAGATAACTAGTAAATATCAATACAGAATATTATTGTTAATCTACCGCTTCCTTCTCGCAACACGCATCTTGCCTACATAATGGCTGATAGCGATGCCGATTTTGCTGCTGACAAGACTGACCGGAAATCGGTCACTGGAGGCTATATTGAAGTGGCAGGTTATGCCGGTTGTATAACATACTCGCATACAAGGGGGTGGTGGTCTCTCTCTACCATGAGAGCATAATCTACTGTGGTGTCGGTCGTGGTTGCAGAGACGATTGAAATTAAACAATTGCTTGTGGAAATTTGTGAGATGTCAAATTCGCCTAAAGTCGATAATCAAGCAGCACTAAAACAACTTAATGGAAGATCTCTATTAGAGGCAATACTTTGACGTGCAAATCAAGTTCGTGGGGTCGCACGCCAGATGTGGGGTTCTCAAGGCCTCATTTTGTGAAGGTTCTTGCATGTCAGCGACATGATGGCGAAGGCACTTCATGCACCGAGTCTAAAAAAACTTCAAGCTCTTGTCGGATCGCATCAACATGAGTGAGCTATGCCATCACCAAGATGCGCGATTGAAACATTAAAATCGAAAATACGCATGATGGAAGAGTGTTAGAATTTTGTTGACATTACGTTCGTGCTAACGAACACTGGAGGAGATATCATTGTTAGTCTGATGCGTGCTGTCTTTTCTACCTATCGACAAAATTATCATGCAATTACTTAGGTGTAGAGCGATTGGCGAATATAATAAGTTTGTAATATACTTTCCCTATTACCTTATCTACCACCAAAGGTTCGAGGATCGCCTCTGCGTCGAGCTTGCTCCTCAAGCACAATTTGGTGAAGTCGCGTCTCCATTTTGCCACGATTGTCGTCCCTCGTGTGCTGTAGCAAGAGAGAGAGAGAATGAAACGAGTCAGGGGTCTTATAATCGTGTAGCCATGACGAAATGCGTCATCAGTAGTACCATTTGAGCTTTTGGGTACTTTGAAAAAAGGATTTGCGTCCTTTAATGGGGAAATAGCACGATATGTAACAAAAGGCAGACCGCTGCTGACTTGAAGCCGTATAAAGCAACCTACGCGCAACCTGTTGCGTGTGGCCCACACTCCAATAGAATTTACGTAGATGGAGAAAACGATTTTCTGCTAAAATCCTGATGGATGGTGGCGGATACCTGCAAAATGCTTGATAGATGGCAATGGATGCTGCTTGCTAGTGAAAAATGAGCTTTCTCTTTGTTCATACTGCAAACTGAATACTAGAGTCGTTGTGGTCGTGCTTGCTAATGCCCAAACTATCGTCTCGCCAGCTCATGCTGTTGTTTGCATTGGTAATAATGGCAATAACGTCTATCAATCAAGTCGCCAGTCAGTTTACTGGTGGCACAACGCTCTTTGGAAATTCCCAGGCAATTCAACCGTCGACGAAGCGGTCTCAGATGATTCCAGCGACCTCCAGTACAAGGTCGACGTCTTCTTCGTCCGGCTCAAGTGGTGACAAGTCCAGTGATGATGGCAGCAGCTCCTATAGTTTCCTGGGCGGAAAAGATGGAGAAAATAGCGACAGTGGCAGTTGGAGTTGGAGTATGGAGTCGGGGTCTGGCAGTTTGAGCTTGGAATATGAATGTGACTGCCGATCGGTCCGTCGTGTCTCGCTTATGGGAGCTTCGGACTACTGCCTTGCGCCAGGTGCTTTACTAAGCAGCAAGTGTGGTAACGTTGATCTTGGTGAAAGTGGTAGTTGTCCAATGACTGGAGCTCAACCGTGCTCTGTCAAAGGCCACGTTCTGGCAAACGACTCTTTTTGTGCGCTGGACAACAAGGATGAGACGTACAAATGCGTAGCCAGCAAGAACGACTTGGAGATCCAAAAGAACGGAAAAAAGAAGAGAAAAAAATCCAGTCGCCACCATGGGCCAGAGTCGTCTATGAGCATGGCTTCACCGCATCTGCTGTGGACGGCGCGTCACGTACTGGCGGTCGTGGTTTGCATGGCATTCGGGATGATAGCTGTAGTGTAGGACGTACACACTAGTTGGCGGTCTGTTTAAGTTGATTGTCACGGCTACAAATTCTACAGACTGCGATGCTACAGACTGCGATGCTACAAAATGAACGCTTATAACAGCATATTTGTTAAACATAGGAAAGTTGTTAGCTTCCTAGCCCTATGCCATTATCGTCAGTTGTCCGTCTTGCTGTCGTCGGGTTGAAGCACAAAGTTGTGGAGACGCAACCACTTATACGAGGTAAAGTAGTCCTGAGTCACGAGCATTAGTGGCAACATGACACATACCTGTGCGATGATTAGCCCCATTAGGTTCTCAGCGGTTGTGTGAAAGTACGATGCCGTAAAGAAGAGCAAGTACGTCGCCATTCCCCCAACGATGACGATCCATGAGCGTAGCATCGTACATTTCAAACTCGGTCCAACACTCTCGACGTTCAGTGCAAACCACTCGAACAGTAAGATCGCCATGTAGTGACTCACCAGAAGGACGATATGATCCGAGTGGTCAAAACCAATCGGACATCGCTTGCCACGACGTCGATCGGCGTACCAGCACGACTGATCCGAGCTCCCTAAGACAAGGTACCCTAATTTCTTCTCCACCTGACCAAGTCCCATGTACAGCACTACTGTCCGTAACGTCATCACTGCAGCATACAGCAAACCACGACGCACATACACTCGAACGCGACGCATGGTCACGTCCGGCCCAAGCATCATAGACCCATAATTGAGCACTAATGCTGACAGCGGGATCACCCATGCTCCCTACGGTATAATTAACAATAAGACACGTGCTAGAATCTATTCTATACCTTGTCCGGATAATGAACGCACTTTAAGAGACCCCAGCACGGGCATGAGGTCCATGCCAATGTAACAAGGAGCGTCTGCGTAGCCTCCCGGTTCGTTCTTGCAGCAAATGGTCTCTGAGTTATCTGGTGCATCTACACGTAACCAATTGGAGTCACATCTAATAACAAAACATTTCACATAAGGGCAAAACGTAACGTTTTTTAGGCAATCTGTTGTGGTTAAATAATTGTAGTATTTATGGTACGTACTCGCCCTGGACTCGCACAAATTTCTGTGGAAAGCAATACGACGTGTAGAAAACGAAAATCAGTAGCAGTGCATTTACAATGAGAAAAATACGCCGCATCTTCATCTTGTGCAGTGTCAATAGCACGTGCTGCCTCGCCGAGAGCTTCTTAAGCGCTGTCGATCTATCCCCGAACATGTTGATTTTGTGAAGGTGACACTACAAACATTAAAATCGAATCGTGTGTCATACACAAAAGGAAAACGCAACAATTTTTAATAAGAAAAATTCACGTTCAATTCGTCCTAAACCGTTATATTGAATGCTGGGGAGATAGCATCGATTAAGAAAGATTAAGAAAGAAATTGGTCGTCGCTCTTGAGTTCAGAAGCTCGTAGAGGTCGTTAGCTCGTAGAGGTCGTTGGATTAAAACTTGACAATACTCAGACGTTAATGTGGAGAAGTGTCAAGTCAATCAGGGCACCAATATATATATGGACAGTTGGCAAGAGAAATTTAGGATAGTGAATGACAACAACAAGGCCTCGCATATTCACAATATCGCACAAGGCCCAAATTCATGAAAAGTATAAAAAAACCAACATTGCAGAGCCGATACAAGTACCAGGGTTCTAAGCTCAGAACCCCAGGACCCCAAGCCTAGGGCCCCGACCGTTCAGAAATGGTACACGGAAGGCCTAAGATTATGAAAAGTAAAGGTTCCAAGGAGCCAATTCTGCCTCCAAGAGTCGACACTTGGCGCTCCTCTGAGAGAGGTGTAGGGTTACAAGAAAAAGCATACAAAGTATATGTAACGGGGCTAAAACGTACCGTCACTAGCTTACACGCGCGCTTGAGGTAGACTCAAGCCCAAGTATTAGGTATTAAGTAAATTTAACTCTGATTTTATATTTTGGTTTTAATTCGTACTAATTACGAAGATTTGGTCGTAATAAATACGACAGTGTTCCCGCCTTTCGGGAACCACACAATTTCAGGTTGATTTATCATTGGTCCATATTGGGACTTTAGGTCCCAATAATAAACCAATAATAAATTGCCACGCTGTGCCCGCTATTCGGGCCCAGCACCTGTCTACACATGTAATTGTTTATTTGTGTTAACTATGTGTGTAATGTAGCCCATTACATCACCCTCTTCTCATGACAGCACTCACCAACCGTGAGTGCTCAACTGTCGAAAACCCTTCGCCCACAAACGAACAAGCAATGTCCGGAGACCCAGAACCCAATCCAGCAGGACGCCCAAGAAACATCAGCGGGAGTGCAACAACCAGCATCTTGGCGCGGCAACTCATACCTTGGTCACTGTACGACTTGTCCGGAGCTCACGCTCCGGACTTGCTGGACACGATGCGGGACTACTTCCGCCGATTACGAAAACTGCGCGGAAAGGGCCTTGATGGAATCGAGTATGAAGCCCTGGAACGTTCTTGGTGTGCCTTCATCAAACGTTGTAATCGGATCCTCGAGGATGGTAGCAGTTTCCAATTATGGCTCACCAATCGAGAGGAGCTTCGCGCCGATCGCTTCATCGGCGCGCTACGCGAAAGGGTGTGTGAGGATGCTTGGAATGAGGACCGCCTCTGCTTCGTTCATGTCAATGAAGGATGCCAGTCTTGTGACTCGACTCCACGCCCAACTCATGACGAATGGCGACGACACATCGCTGAGTGTCCACTCAGCGAACGCAAACGAAGTTGGATTGCAAACTTTATGCGAAGTCTGAGCGATCGGAGAAGCGCATTTATTCGTGGTGCGCCTTGATGGCAGCACCACTCGCGACAGCGGAGTCAATCTCCGCGGAATCATCAGCGCAGGGCAGCGAAACTTTCGCTTGTCCGTCCTGCTTCGCGATTCTCGCCTCGCAATCGTGATGTGTATTCACCACGACGTTCTGTTTCACGGCATCGTTCTCAATCTCGTTCTCGTCATTGTTCTCAATCTCGACGACGTAGATCTTCTTACCGCTTTCGTTTGTCACGAGAGCGTTCGCGTGCTCGCCCGCCTTGGTATAGCCCGACTTCGTGGCTTCATACGACAGAACCACATCTGGAACGTCACGAAGGAGTGAGGAACGTGGTTCCCATGTATCCTGCTCGGGAGGGAATCCAATCCAACGTACTCGGTACCTGCGCGCGGATGGAATCGCGCGCTTCTCATGTGCCGACAGCAGTGCTGATTGTGGAGGGTCTTCGTGACCCACAATGCGGTCTACAATCCAGCGCACCTGTCCCTCCGCATCAACAAGCGGAGAAGGGACCTCGCGATGGTAATGCTGGCGTCCTGGTTGCCCAGGACGATGTTGATCAGGCCGTGAATATAGCTGCCGATGCTCGGCTGGAGGCTGAGGCTGCCAGTGAACGTGCTGCCCAGGCGGAGAAGACTTCGAGTGAGATCCGGCAGTCGAACCGTGAACTGCTCGAACGGATAAGGGTTCTGGAGCGCCAGGTTCTTGGTCAGGTTCAGACGGGATCGAGGCCCCGCCCCCTGTCATCGGCGCGTCGAGCACGACGGGAAGACCGTTCGACTTACGGACCCCTGAAGCCGGCATCGGAGCCAAGCCGTGAAGTGTAGCCTGACGATATTTCTTCAGCCGCCCGACATAGAATGTCGGGTGGAGTCGCATTGAAGAGAGAACGTCGAGTGTATAAGCGTCGCCGAATGCCTTCAGAACCTTAAATGGACCGATGAAGCGTGGCGCGAGTTTTCTCGCGCCCAGGTTAGTGACCGCTGAATCCCTTAAACCTTCCGTCGATAATAATACACGGTCACCTTTCTCAAACTTGCTCATGTTCTTTCTGCCATGTTTGTCAGCGTTCTCCTCCTGTAGGTCTACAGCAGTTTGTAGTGCGTCGCGTACAAACCTGGTGATGGCTTGACGTTGGAGTATAAATTCCGACACAGCCATGTCATCAATTGTTCGCGCCGATTCAATCGGCGCGTAGTTGGCAGTAGGTGAACGTTTACCCGAAGACGGGTCAATCAATGTCTGCGCAGTCCATCGAGAAAATGGGGACGCCACGTCAGGTGGCGTCAAAGTAGCCGTCTTTGCCTTCGATCGAGTTACTGCATTCGCGCTCAAAATACCGTGAGCTGCACTCGATCCTTGTTTATCACCTTTATCCCCCCCAGAGTGGAGACACTAGGTGTTGTGGGTCGCCCCACGGCCAGGACAGTAGGAACACGAGGGTGACGAGCCGAATTCACAAAAAATGGCGTTAACCCTGTTGACGCGTGTACGGCGTTGTTGAGTGCGAACTCAGCGAGTGGTAAAAATGCACTCCAACTTGTAAATGACGTAGCATAACTCCGAAGAACATCTTCGAGGACTCGGTTCACGCGCTCGGTCTGCCCATCCGTTGTCGGATGGGCCAGTCGACATTAACAATTTTGTCCCGAGGAGATCGAACAGTGACGTCCAAATTGCGGACGTAAATCGCGGATCACGGTCCGAAACAATGTTTTCTGGAAGGCCATGATGAAGGAACACCGCGTCGATGAAGTGCGCCGCGGTCTCTGCCGAGGTGACCTTAGCGTAAACAGGCACGAGATGTGTCATCTTGCTAATCTGTCAACAAAATCAGGATACCCGCACGACCTTGACTATCGGGCGCAACCGAAGATGAAGTCCATCGAAACTGATGTGGTGGAGTGGCGATCACAAAATTTCTGATGTGATCCCGACTCTCCACTGGCGCCCAGACGACCGACTAACGGAGGGGGTACCCCGTATCCGTGTAACTTTCCTTCCTCACCTTGTGTACCCGTCGGTAGGGCGGGCTGCACTCTTCTCGGTGGACTTGAGTCGATGCTGAACTTGACCAGGGTTGGGGATTGGTCGGGGGGTCGATCACGTGGAAAATCCTCACGCGATCGAAAGTTGTATGGGGGGTGCTCTATGAGTCACCCTGGTCTGCCTTGAGACCGCCTTATCCAAATGTAGATACTTGATCCACTTGATTTCACTTGATCTTCTGACCACTTGAGCCGTCTCGATCTTGTGCCTTGTCCTTTACGTTGTATACTGCGTCCGATCGCAGGGGGGTTTTGCTTGGGTTGAGAGTTCTTGTAATCCCTGGCCAAACAATCCAGGGATATCACTTGTCTTAGCGTAGCAGAAGCTCTTGATCGTCGGGGGCCAAAGTTATCCGCCCGGAAGAGAAGTCTGCGTGCGTGCTTAGAAGTAAAAGAAACTCTGTTTAATGTTAACCAATGAAATACCAAATCCTACGATTATGCCTATCTGTATGACAGTACCTACTGCCGCGTGTCGTCTCTTTCAGGAAAATCAGATCTCGGTATGTGGTCCACTTCGGATACCATCGCGATCTTGATCCGTCGATCGAGGTTACGATCGATCTGTAACCAGTTACATCTCGCGATCGGCTTTCTAGATCGAGGTTACGATCGTCGATCACACTTGTATCACGATCGTCGATCACACTTGCCGATCACGATCGTCGATCCGCGGATCGATCAGGTTACGACGATTGTAACCAGTTACATCTCGCGATCGCTTCTGATCGAGGTTACGATCGTCGATCACACTTGTCCGCCCCAACGACGCGATCACACTTGTCGATCACGATCGTCGATCGCGTTGATCCGGATGAGTCGATCGATAAATAACCGGCGCCGACGAGGCGCCGATCACACTTGCCGATCACGATCGTCGATCCATCGCGATCTTGATCCGTCGATCGAGGTTACGATCGATCTGTAACCAGTTACATCTCGCGATCGGCTTTCTAGATCGAGGTTACGATCGTCGATCACACTTGTCACGATCGCGACCGCGACACGTCGCCCACACGATCGTCGATCACACTTGTTGATCACGATCGACGATCACCCTTGCTGATCACGATCGACGATTGCGATCGAGCGATCTCCCACCCTGATCGTCATCACCGCCGCGTACTCCTCGGCCAACCGTGGCCATCACATGATCGATCCAGATAAGCTATCATTCCAATACAATAGCCAAGTATAAACTATGCGATCATTCATCGATAGATCTTGATCGCTCCCATACAATAGCCAAGTATAATCCATAGGATATGACTTCCGCCGTGTAAGTGGTCCACATTATAATCACTTTCGATATTGTCGATCAAATTTTTCTTGATCGACTTCACCACAGCCGTCCCCTGCGCTGATAACCGGCATACAGTGCTGGTGTATCCGTGCATATTCTATTCCTTCGCTCAAATTCCCGTTCTCAACATGTCGACATTCCAACGTCAAGCTTCTGCTCCATCGAACCGGATCACGAATTCCCACCAACCGTCGATCGCACCCACTCCACGATCGCTTGCAAGTTTTCCTGGTGGTCGGGCGAGGGCCATTCCGACCATGGATCGGGCTGCTCTGAAGGCCCAAATTGACCAACTCTACGACTGCTTGGACACCCAGCAGGACGTATTGGACAATTACGAAGCACTTTACGATGCATTGCACTCCCAAGAAACTCGCTGCGCTCGTTTGGAACGCGAGATTCAAGCTGATCGTGAATTGGCTGGAAGTTTCGCGAAATTCGTGTCATACAAGTATAATTCCTTGTGCTGCGAATTGCAAATTGCGACTCGATCGGCAGAGGAGTATCGCCAAGAATTGGAACAGATCGGCCAGCTGGAGATGGAGATCGCGGATCTGCGTTCCTCTCTACTCGACGCCACCGCAGCTCGCCACAAGGCCGAGGAGCGTTTTCAATTTCAGCTGGCTGCCGTCCAGAACAAGCTGGCAGCTGCGCTTGATTCCGCCAAGTCGGCCAATGAACAGGCTGCTCAAGCCAAAAATTCCGAGAGCCAATTTAAGTCTCGCTACATCCAATCCCAACAGCAACTCCATGATACCCGACTTCAGCTTGACGCGATCCGGATTGAGCGCGATCAACTTGCGCAGGAAGTTAAGGATCGGAACTCTCTCTTCGCTCGTTTGTCTGGTATATTACATCAAACCGGGTCGCCGCCTTCAACATCGTCACCAGCCGCTGCTTCTAGTGAAGTATCTTCACAACGGAACAAGCGCCAGCGGAAAATTTCTGACTCGGATCAGCCCGTGCTCAAGCGTATTCGAAGAACATCTACGTCCCCAAGTCTCCATGATTCAAGTCCCAACCATTCCCCAACCTCGGCCCGATCAAGCCTTGAAAATTCCATAGCTTCAACACGATCCGGTCCAGACAATTCGAGATCGAGATCGCATTCGCCCAGATCAGGATCAAATTCCCCCGATCTTTCTGGGTCACCAACCCCAGAACCCCCCCCCCGAAATTCTCCTTCATCTTCTACAGATGCGAGTGAAGAAGATCCTTTTGGGTATGGTTCCGATCAGACGGACGACTCTCTGCTGGCTGCGTTATCCTCTTCTCGATCGGCTTCTCGACGACGCACTGTGGCTCGGTCTCCGGTATTTCCACCTTCTTCACCGATCGTGGTGGACTCACCCAGTCCAGTTACGTCTCCTCATGAAACTCCGACACGAGTGTCGATGACAGATTTATTTGGCGAACCCTCCAGTGAATCTGAGGGTAGCCTCAGTATCGACAGCGAACCTCGGATTCACTGCAATCAATTGATGACCGCGGAGGAATTCTCGGATCTCCCCAACACCACAATCTCTCGTGATCTCTGGATTCCAGGTTATCGTGATCGGGTCCCTCGAGCGTCATCCGATACGCTTCCTTGGTCCGCTCGCAGAATCAGCTTGTTGTGCGTTTCTGAATTGGAGCTGGATACACTCTTCCACCATTATTCGAAGCCGAGGGGTTACATATTCCCCGCTCCCTCTGGAAAACTCCCGAAACCTAGTGATTCCGAGTGGTCATCCGGGTTGATCACCTCCTCTCAAATCGACCAATTATACGCTCGCCAGCCCTGGCTGCTGTATGAACAACTGGTCGATCCGATCTCTTTCGAGTGTACTGGATGGTTCCAAGAATTGGTACGCTTGTATAACGATTTCAAAGTCCGTCATTGCCAGGCACTCTGGGAGGCGACACATTTTCTGCCGATATCGACCCAACATCGTCGATCCGATCCTGCCTTGGCCACATTGGCTCAAGAGAGAAAACAACGGCGATCACGATCAGGTCCCATGTGGAAAAAAGTGCTTGGCATGATTCTTCAAGGCATGATCGATGGTCTGTGTGATCTGGACATTTTACTGGACCCGATTTTCCTTCATTTCCCTCGTCTTAACGAGGTCAGGATATGGTATCCTGGTTTGCCCACGAACCAGACCAACATACCCAATCTGATCACCGCATTATCCATAAGTACTGTGAAAGAGCCGTGGAGGGACCAGTATCGTCCTTCCATGACCGACCATCCCGGTTATTCGATCCCTCGCTTGGTTGGTAAGTTTGTGAATCGCGAGTAACTTTTTGATCCATAACATTAACGCGATCTTCATATAGTTTTCACCTTGTTCCGTTGATCGCGTTCAAAATCCTCCTCTTCTTCTTTCTTTTTCTCTTCATAGTGATCCCCTTTCTCCATCTTTGATTTCGTGACCACTATACTCACTCCACATATAATCCCTTCCACCTACATATGTAACCCTCTTACATATTTTCACCACTCCAACAATCCGATCGTCCTTAACCACGAGACTCCTCCTCGTGCGATTGCATCACCTCAAAACGATTTCGGCTAGCTCGATCGCGATCGAACTCTTGCAACAAAGCACCACAATTCAAATCTGCTTCATCCACCCATTCAGGATCGTTATAACCCTTCCACTTCACTAAAAGCTGGCGATGCACCCGACCATAGCGCGTTCTTCGACCCGATCGCACATCCACGATTTTTTCCACTTCGTATTCACCTTCCTCTAGCTCACCATTCCAGCTGTCTTCCGGCAGTAACGCTTCATCAAAATCCACTCGATCTGCTTCATCCACATTCAACAAATTTGTAGGGCGTTCTGGGAACACTCTAACTTGTTTCAACTTAGACACATGGACCACCGGGAATAGCCTGTATGGCGTACCCGCGATCTCCAATCGTACTGCGTGATCGCCACATTTATCGGCTACCCGAAACGGTCCGTGCCACATATGGGCTAACTTCCGAGCATATCCTTCTTTGACGCGATCCAGATAGAGCCACACCTGTGATCCACGATCCACCTCAAAACGATCGTGATCTGCATTATGTCGATCAGATCGGTCTTGTATCGCAAGTTTCAACCGGTCGTTCACTGCCGATCTTGCCCGTTGATAGTGGCGTTGTATGCCGTATCGCCATCGCCGTGGATCACGATCACGCGCTTTGGTGCTCCCTAACGGTAGGGCCGCCTCCAAGGTCGATCGCGGGTCCCAACCGTGAATCAGATAAAACGGGGTATCTCCACGGACACGATCTTGGGCAGTATTGATCGCGAAAGTCAGCCTTTCTGCATACTCGTCCCAGTCTTTCTGGTTCTCATCCGTTACATACATCTTGATTGATCGTGTCAACGTTTGGACCATGCGCTCTGCCGTGCCATTTGCTTGTGGTCTATATGCCATGGTAGCTCGTTGTTTCTGCCCCGCGATCCGATTAAACGCACGAAAGAAGTCAGACATGAATCCTGGCTCTCGATCGTGGCGTATCGCCTCACTTGCACCAAACCGTCGGAAAACACACTCTTCGTAGTTTTCTGCGATCGTCTGTGCAGTCCGGGACGAACTGGCCTTTGCGATCACATAGCCTGAAAACAGATCAACCCATAGTAACAACTCCGTATTTCCTTTGAAAGATCGCGGTAGTGACGGAATATGATCCATAGCCAAAATTTGAAACGGATAAGTCGCCTGTAAATTTCCTGGTGATCCTCCATGATCAGATGGCCGCCCCTTGCCTGTTTCACAATCCACACATTCGCCTACATATCGCTGCACACTGCGGTACAACCCTCGCCAGTGGAAATTCATTTTGATCCGTTGGTAGGTTCGACCAATCCCTTGGTGACCACCTTCCAGACTCGTATGGTAATGATGTAAAACATCCTGCTGCAATAACTCCGGAATTACCAAGCGAACCAACTCGTTACGATCTTCAGATTTTGCGTTCGCTCCATGGCAGAAAAATAATAGTCCACTTAGGTCCACTTCGTAATCGGATGCGATCCGGGCGCAGCTCTTCGCTTCGTCCGCTGTTAGCGTCGCAACATCCCCGACCAAATATGTCTTCAAGTTAGATATCCAACATTCTTCGTCTTGAGCTTGTCTTATGCGATCGACCCGCATTTGCTGCACGATTTCTTCCTGCCAAATTTCTGGCTGACAACGTCTTCTCACAGCTGATCGAGTGATCGCAGCCACTTTGACTACCTGATCGACCTGGCTTGGGATCAACAGCTCGTCCAACCGATTTAGAGTAACCAAGTCTTGACGATCTTGATCCGAAATTACAATTGTACCCTTTTCTCGCTGTAGAGCTTCACTTGCTAGTCGATCGGCACTTTGATTCCAGTCCCGCTTCATGTGTAACAATTCGTGGTTTGGCCACGATCGGAGTTTCTCCATAGCTTTATGACGCAGCAATTGTAGACCCGGTGCTTTACAGTCGATCTCTCCACGCATTTGCCTGATCACCAAATTCGAGTCACCGCAAATGATTACACGTCCCCTGGTCTGATCTGCAAGCAGATCCAAGCTGAGAATTAATCCTCGATATTCCGCTTCATTCACCGTCAAATTAGTAGCAAATTCAGAAGCGGCAGCCACGATCGTCCATTCAGGTAATTTCCACACGATCGCGCTATATGCCCCGCCCTTCCTTTTCACTCTAGCTGACCCATCGAAACTAACTACCAACAGATCTTCACCTGCTTCAACCGTGGGTGGTGGCATACTGATTGTTTGCCGAGGCTGCTTACGCGGGGCGATTGCGATCAACATCTCGTCCACTTCTTCACGGGGAGTTATACTCGCAGCTAGGGTACCCAATATCTCGTCTTCGCCTTTCTCACTCCGACGGATCTCTAATGTCCAATTTGATAGGAGAGCAGCCCATCTTCCTAACCTCCCGTTAAGGCCAGAAGATTGCAATAACCAAGCCAGCGTCGAATGCCTCGTAAGCACTGTGATCGTTCGTGAGACCAGCATAGTGTAACAGATATCCAGAATCCGGAGGAGAGCTAATACCTCTTTCTCCACCATCCCGTAATTAATCTCGTTAGGCTTCAGCGTGCGACTAGAGAAAGTGACAGGCCAATAGATTCCATCGTGTTCTTGAAGTAACGCTGCTGATATGGCCCACTTACTGGCATACACCACAATCACAGGCGATCGTTCTGGATCAAAATGTTTCAGGATCGGTGTCGCGGCTATTTTAGCCTTTAATAGAGTGAATGCGATCGTTGCCTTCTCCCAGCGGTTTCTGCCCTCGCAACCATGATCGTCCCCAGTATTCGACTCTGGATCGATAATGTAGCCATCTCTCGATCCACTTTTAAAATCCTGATCGATAATGTAGCCATCTTTCGATCCACTTTTAAAATCCTGATCGATCTTATACTTGTCGCGAGACTGGCGATCACAATTTGGTCCAGCACCATTAGGGACCATCTGAACATCCCCAGCCCGGCTGATCTCATGAAAATCTGCCTCCCGCAGCTCATAAAGTACGGATGCATAAATCGCAAAATCCTCAATAAATCGGCTGTAGTAATTCAGACTCCCCAAAAAGGACTGCATTGATCGCAACGTCCGAGGAAATGGGACGTTCACCAGAGATTCTAAATCTTTTGGATGAGCTTCTAAACCTGCAAGCGAAACCTGATGACCCAGGTAATCCACTTTACGACGTCCCCAAAAACTCTTAGCCACACTGATTGATAAATTCCACGTATTGCACGCTTCCAACAATCGTTCCACCTTCTCATAAAGAGACGTCCACGATGTAGCAGGTATCAATATATCGTCAATATATGATCGCCGACCTAACACCGATGGTCTCGGATCGGTATCCGGTTCACCTTCAGTAAACACGTCGATCGGCTTTGACAATTCAGCTGGAATTGAATCAGAACTTGTACCGATTTTCAAATACCCATATAGAGCATTGTCAATCAATCGCTGGTAGATTTGAGGAGCATTCTTCAATCCGAATGGCATTCGTAACCACTCAAACAAACCTGACGGTGTAATAAATGCAGAAATCATCCTCGCTCTCTCTGTCATTTCTACCACCCAGAATCCACTCGCCATATCCAAGGAACAATACCACATAGCCTTATCCATATCTTGCAATAAATCACTGATCAATGGCATAGGGTATACCATCAACCGTGTCAACTGGTTCACTCTACGATAATCGATACATAATCGAATATCTTCGCCATTCTTCTTGATAATCACTACAATTGGTGAAGCCCACGGCGACGTAGATGGCCGAATGATCTTGGCAGACAATAATCCCTTAATCAAATCCGCTAATTTCTCCCGGAATTTGGGTGCCACAGGTCGCACTCGCTGTGCGATCGGGTTAGCTCCTCCAACATCAATGTCACAAACTGCTCCACGTGCTGCGGGAGGTAAGGCATTACCTTTCCCTATGAGTAAGTGGCGATTCTTCCAAATTAATTGTCGTAGCTTTTCTTGATCTTCTGTCAATGGTATTCCAGGGTCGCCAACTTGAATATCGTCGATCGATACTTCCACCGTAGACATCACAACTTCTGGCAACACCGCCATATGCTGATCGACATCTTCGGCAAACAGATCGCCACTCTCGTGGGAATATACTGCCTCTTCAGATGATGGTTCTTCTATTGGGACATCCTCGGTTGCGATCGCTGTGGACTTATTTTCCACTCGATCGGATTGTCCCTGATCGTTATCTTCGACGATCTTCGTAAAATCTTCGATTGCTTCATCCGATCGATCTGGTATCTGATCGACGTTCTCCCACTTCTCCGGTCGCATCGATCACACCTGTGGACTGTTCTTGGTCTTGTTCCGTTATGTCTTCATCACGAATATCGATTCTTTCACCTGATCGGTCTTGTACACCATCCACCTTGTCGATTTCTTTCAGCATATTGATCACAAATTGTGATCGTCTTGACTGATGATCTTCACTGTCACGATAACCTTGATCTTCTGTACAATCTTGATTTACTCCCACGTTGATCGTTTCCTTATCCGATTGCGATGCAATTTTCTCCACTTTTGCGATCTTCTCGTTCTCTCCCTTCTTTGGACGCATCAAAATCTTAGTTGGTAGTGGATACGACGGGTGATCAACTAGTGGTCCTGTTGGCTCATCAGTGATTTCTTCCTTCCGATCTGTAGTTGCTTCATAGGCCAGAGTCTGCCACTCATTATATCGACGCGACCCCACCGAGACATATCCAGGTGATCGAGGTATCATATCCGCAGCCATCCACCAACCTATCGGAGCTCCGTGATTCACAATCACTTCTCGATCACTAAGATTAGTTAGCTGCAGATATTTAGTCTTCCCCGGTCCTGTTGTGACTGTTGGTATCCATTTTGGATCTCGTCTCACCCAAAGCTTAGAATTCGGTGCACCAGTACCGATTCGTAATTCCGTCGATCCGCCTACTGGGATCACCACATATTGATCGTTGATCGTGATCGGCTGTCTGTTCGTTTGGTATGGAGGTCTTCGTCCCGCCAATTGAATTCTAACCTCATCCGGCAAACAAAGTGTTCCATCTGCCAGATCCAAGCGAATCCCAGCTGGGACCATAAAATCCATACCCAAGATCGCTTCTTGACCAACTTGATCGCCCACCCAGGCGTCAAAATAATATACCAGTGATCCATTTAATGTGATCTTGATTTTGGTTCGTCCCTCGGTCATATAGGTATTCTCGCCAATTCCAATGCATTCTTGCCTTTGGCTCTCGTCAATGACACATCCTACCTTACGAGCAAAGGTGGTGTCGACGATCGAGACTTCGGCTCCAGAATCAAATAGCATAGTCGCCTTCTCATTGTTGATCTTGCCCACTGCCTTGGCCTGCTTGAACCACTTTCCTGGGGTATGATATTTCCAATACCCCCGTGATTCGCCTGGCGCCAGGTCGAGCTCCATCTTGGCAGGCGATCGGGAAAATTCATCAACTTTCGCGACACTTGAAATATAACGCAAATGATTTGAATCCTCACATGTATTGATCGGATCGATCCGCTTGTTAACCTCTTGATCCGTAGATCCCTTTTCAACAAATGCATAAATGCAGAGCCTAGAACGCTCGGCTCGTACCAGATTCCAACCTGGCGAGCGTCCTAGTTTAACATCTCCTCTGCCTTCGGCGGGAGCATCCCAGCGTGTTTGGTCGGCACGTACCATTGGCGAATTAGATTATAAAATTCTTCCATCGGGCATTTTCCTCCTTCGTGCATCTCTCCACAGGCAGTACACACGAAAAAACACTTGTCTGAAGGATGTCCTTTGCGCCCACATTTCTGACAGGTCAACCGCTTCCAACATCCACGATCGTCATGTTTCTTCGATCCGCAATGGGTGCAGGCTCTTGGTGGGTCAGTGTGACCATGACCTTTGCCTTGATCGATCACATTCTGTCGATCACGATTGTCGATCACATTCTGTCGATCACGATTGTCACTCTCATTCTGTCGATCACGATAATCTCTCGGCTTTTCAGCTGGGGCATGCGTCATCGCGGAAAACACGCGGCGTCGATCCACTTCTACTTCAGATCCACTCGATTCCGACTCTGATCCACTGTTACCGTTTTCGATATGGATCGCTCTCACTGCACGAGCCGGTTTCGATGACGCTTGATCGGGTGCAGGGGCGGCTCGTTGACGAAATTTATTGGATCCCATCGATGCCTTGCCTTGACGAATCTCCATACGTTGATACGCACGTAGAGTTTCTTCCATGTCGTCAGCATCGTCCAAACGTAATAAAGTCAACTGTTTCGCCAGATCGCGATCATCCAGTGTCTCAATAAAATGTTCCACATGTTCACGTCTGGTAGCTGGCGTTCCCTCTCGAATTGAAATTTTTGCTCTGATCGCTGCCACATTTAACCGATATAGATATTCCAATGGAGTTTCATTCGATTGTTTCCTTGCATGGTAATATTGTCTTCCAACAGATACACCATACCCTCCATATTGTATCATGAAACTTTCCAATAGAGATTTCCAGTGATGACGAGTCGATCGGCTCAGCTGGCTATACCAGTTTCTTGCTGGTCCCGTCAGCAGATCTCCAAATACGAGACACTTTTCGTTGTCAGGAGCTTGATCACGTAAGAAAGCAGATTTGACCTTGCTGATCCAGCTTCTAGCTCGATCTTCGTCTCTGTCTCGCCCAGTGAACTCTTTCAGATCTGCGATCGCCGATACACGAATTCGCTGCGCAGTGATTCCACCACTCGGCATAGCTTCTGCAGCTGCCACCAACGGTCGCCTTAGATCCTCGAGTCCTAAATCCAGCGGATCGCCAATATTGGATCGACTATGACGCGATCCAACTGACTCCATCTCCACGTCTGGAATATTCATCATTTGAGGAGTGGCGTTGATCCTTGATCGATCAGCATTTTGTAGAGCTAAAATCCGTTGATCGTCTTCGTACTTCTTCATGGCTGCTTTAAAATAGGAATCCAGCTGGTTTGATCCAAATGGATTCATTTCTCGGACCCATGGGTACATCAGCCGATTTCGCTCCCGTTTCGATCGGCGTCGATCTTTCACGTATAAACGCCGCACCAGACGGTCCCAACGACATCCGTTGAATGGGAACTGATTCTCCTGAATCCGCCTCCGATTCTGCCGATGCATACTGTGATGAGCCCGTTTGATATGTCTCAGTGGCTGGCACGATCGCTTGGTACTTCCCAGTGAGAGGGATTAACGCCTCGAACAACGATCGTCCTGCTTTAATTACTTGATCATGATCACAATCCAGCAATGTCTGCGCATCAAACGCTCCAGCGGTGAATCCAGCTTCCTTGAGTAACTTCAACAAACGACGAATCGCTTCCAATTGGTTCGGTGTTTCTACCGGAGCTGATACCGGTCCTTGTAATGATCCGATTAGCTTTGGCTTCAATATCTTGAGAACTGGATCGCTTGATAGCAAAGTCTTTAGTTCTTTTTGGTGAAAACACCGTTCCAATTCTTCCATGTTCGTCGATCTTTCGGTTTTCGATCCGTGATCGGCCGACTCTTTTCCTTGGACACCACGATCTTCCGATTTCTTCGTCTGAACGTTGAGTTGTGATCGCGGTGCCTTTATCCGCACCTGTGAATTCGTCGACTCTTTCTTCTTAGGTTTTGTAGGAGCGGTTTTGGATGAATTTCTCTCAGTTTTAACTGAAAGATTTTCATCTCGCGAATCTCGTTTTGCAACGTGATTCGCAGGGGTCCCCGAAGGGACCTGGGGAGGGGGTAGAGGTTTTTCTTCCAGATCGAGCGATCGATCTTCCTCTTTTGTTTTCTGCTCATCTGCGCCCCTCCCAAAACGCTGATGATCCGGGGATCCTTTTTCTTCACGCGTCTGCGGCGATCCCTCTGCCTCTGACGCTTCAATCCCAGGTTCAGTCTTGATCTTGACATCTTCTCTCAGGGACTCACGGTGAAATCCCGAGTCACCAGAAGATCCGGGCACGCGCACCATTGTGGTGGAGTGGCGATCACAAAATTTCTGATGTGATCCCGACTCTCCACTGGCGCCCAGACGACCGACTAACGGAGGGGGTACCCCGTATCCGTGTAACTTTCCTTCCTCACCTTGTGTACCCGTCGGTAGGGCGGGCTGCACTCTTCTCGGTGGACTTGAGTCGATGCTGAACTTGACCAGGGTTGGGGATTGGTCGGGGGGTCGATCACGTGGAAAATCCTCACGCGATCGAAAGTTGTATGGGGGGTGCTCTATGAGTCACCCTGGTCTGCCTTGAGACCGCCTTATCCAAATGTAGATACTTGATCCACTTGATTTCACTTGATCTTCTGACCACTTGAGCCGTCTCGATCTTGTGCCTTGTCCTTTACGTTGTATACTGCGTCCGATCGCAGGGGGGTTTTGCTTGGGTTGAGAGTTCTTGTAATCCCTGGCCAAACAATCCAGGGATATCACTTGTCTTAGCGTAGCAGAAGCTCTTGATCGTCGGGGGCCAAAGTTATCCGCCCGGAAGAGAAGTCTGCGTGCGTGCTTAGAAGTAAAAGAAACTCTGTTTAATGTTAACCAATGAAATACCAAATCCTACGATTATGCCTATCTGTATGACAGTACCTACTGCCGCGTGTCGTCTCTTTCAGGAAAATCAGATCTCGGTATGTGGTCCACTTCGGATACCATCGCGATCTTGATCCGTCGATCGAGGTTACGATCGATCTGTAACCAGTTACATCTCGCGATCGGCTTTCTGGATCGAGGTTACGATCGTCGATCACACTTGTTGATCACGATCGTCGATCACACTTGCCGATCACGATCGTCGATACCATCGCGATCTTGATCCGTCGATCGAGGTTACGATCGATCTGTAACCAGTTACATCTCGCGATCGGCTTTCTGGATCGAGGTTACGATCGTCGATCACACTTGTTGATCACGATCGTCGATCACACTTGTCGATCACGATCGTCGATCCATCGCGATCTTGATCCGTCGATCGAGGTTACGATCGATCTGTAACCAGTTACATCTCGCGATCGGCTTTCTAGATCGAGGTTACGATCGTCGATCACACTTGTCACGATCGTCGATCACACTTGTCGATCACGATCGTCGATCCATCGCGATCTTGATCCGTCGATCGAGGTTACGATCGATCTGTAACCAGTTACATCTCGCGATCGGCTTTCTAGATCGAGGTTACGATCGTCGATCACACTTGTCACGATCGTCGATCACACTTGCCGATCACGATCGTCGATCCATCGCGATCTTGATCCGTCGATCGAGGTTACGATCGATCTGTAACCAGTTACATCTCGCGATCGGCTTTCTAGATCGAGGTTACGATCGTCGATCACACTTGTCACGATCGTCGATCACACTTGTCGATCACGATCGTCGATCCATCGCGATCTTGATCCGTCGATCGAGGTTACGATCGATCTGTAACCAGTTACATCTCGCGATCGGCTTTCTAGATCGAGGTTACGATCGTCGATCACACTTGTCGATCACGATCGTCGATCCATCGCGATCTTGATCCGTCGATCGAGGTTACGATCGATCTGTAACCAGTTACATCTCGCGATCGGCTTTCTAGATCGAGGTTACGATCGTCGATCACACTTGTCACGATCGTCGATCACACTTGTCGATCACGATCGTCGATCCATCGCGATCTTGATCCGTCGATCGAGGTTACGATCGATCTGTAACCAGTTACATCTCGCGATCGGCTTTCTAGATCGAGGTTACGATCGTCGATCACACTTGTCACGATCGTCGATCACACTTGCCGATCACGATCGTCGATCCATCGCGATCTTGATCCGTCGATCGAGGTTACGATCGATCTGTAACCAGTTACATCTCGCGATCGGCTTTCTAGATCGAGGTTACGATCGTCGATCACACTTGTCACGATCGTCGATCACACTTGCCGATCACGATCGTCAATCCATCGCGATCTTGACCCGTCGATCGAGGTTACGATCGATCTGTAACCAGTTACATCTCGCGATCGGCTTTCTAGATCGAGGTTACGATCGTCGATCACACTTGCCGATCACGATCGTCAATCCATCGCGATCTTGATCCGTCGATCGAGGTTACGATCGATCTGTAACCAGTTACATCTCGCGATCGGCTTTCTAGATCGAGGTTACGATCGTCGATCACACTTGTCACGATCGTCGATCACACTTGCCGATCACGATCGTCAATCCATCGCGATCTTGATCCGTCGATCGAGGTTACGATCGATCTGTAACCAGTTACATCTCGCGATCGGCTTTCTAGATCGAGGTTACGATCGTCGATCACACTTGTCACGATCGTCGATCACACTTGCCGATCACGATCGTCAATCCATCGCGATCTTGACCCGTCGATCGAGGTTACGATCGATCTGTAACCAGTTACATCTCGCGATCGGCTTTCTAGATCGAGGTTACGATCGTCGATCACACTTGTCACGATCGTCGATCACACTTGCCGATCACGATCGTCAATCCATCGCGATCTTGATCCGTCGATCGAGGTTACGATCGATCTGTAACCAGTTACATCTCGCGATCGGCTTTCTAGATCGAGGTTACGATCGTCGATCACACTTGTCACGATCGTCGATCACACTTGCCGATCACGATCGTCAATCCATCGCGATCTTGACCCGTCGATCGAGGTTACGATCGATCTGTAACCAGTTACATCTCGCGATCGGCTTTCTAGATCGAGGTTACGATCGTCGATCACACTTGTCACGATCATCGATCCCGCCGATCACGATCGTCAATCCATCGCGATCTTGATCCGTCGATCGAGGTTACGATCGATCTGTAACCAGTTACATCTCGCGATCGGCTTTCTAGATCGAGGTTACGATCGTCGATCACACTTGCCGATCACGATCGTCAATCCATCGCGATCTTGATCCGTCGATCGAGGTTACGATCGATCTGTAACCAGTTACATCTCGCGATCGGCTTTCTAGATCGAGGTTACGATCGTCGATCACACTTGTCACGATCGTCGATCACACTTGCCGATCACGATCGTCAATCCATCGCGATCTTGACCCGTCGATCGAGGTTACGATCGATCTGTAACCAGTTACATCTCGCGATCGGCTTTCTAGATCGAGGTTACGATCGTCGATCACACTTGTCACGATCGTCGATCACACTTGCCGATCACGATCGTCAATCCATCGCGATCTTGATCCGTCGATCGAGGTTACGATCGATCTGTAACCAGTTACATCTCGCGATCGGCTTTCTAGATCGAGGTTACGATCGTCGATCACACTTGTCACGATCGTCGATCACACTTGCCGATCACGATCGTCAATCCATCGCGATCTTGACCCGTCGATCGAGGTTACGATCGATCTGTAACCAGTTACATCTCGCGATCGGCTTTCTAGATCGAGGTTACGATCGTCGATCACACTTGTCACGATCGTCGATCACACTTGCCGATCACGATCGTCAATCCATCGCGATCTTGACCCGTCGATCGAGGTTACGATCGATCTGTAACCAGTTACATCTCGCGATCGGCTTTCTAGATCGAGGTTACGATCGTCGATCACACTTGTCACGATCGTCGATCACACTTGCCGATCACGATCGTCAATCCATCGCGATCTTGATCCGTCGATCGAGGTTACGATCGATCTGTAACCAGTTACATCTCGCGATCGGCTTTCTAGATCGAGGTTACGATCGTCGATCACACTTGTCACGATCGTCGATCACACTTGCCGATCACGATCGTCAATCCATCGCGATCTTGATCCGTCGATCGAGGTTACGATCGATCTGTAACCAGTTACATCTCGCGATCGGCTTTCTAGATCGAGGTTACGATCGTCGATCACACTTGTCACGATCGTCGATCACACTTGCCGATCACGATCGTCAATCCATCGCGATCTTGACCCGTCGATCGAGGTTACGATCGATCTGTAACCAGTTACATCTCGCGATCGGCTTTCTAGATCGAGGTTACGATCGTCGATCACACTTGTCACGATCGTCGATCACACTTGCCGATCACGATCGTCAATCCATCGCGATCTTGATCCGTCGATCGAGGTTACGATCGATCTGTAACCAGTTACATCTCGCGATCGGCTTTCTAGATCGAGGTTACGATCGTCGATCACACTTGTCACGATCGTCGATCACACTTGTCGATCACGATCGTCAATCCATCGCGATCTTGATCCGTCGATCGAGGTTACGATCGATCTGTAACCAGTTACATCTCGCGATCGGCTTTCTAGATCGAGGTTACGATCGTCGATCACACTTGTCACGATCGTCGATCACACTTGCCGATCACGATCGTCAATCCATCGCGATCTTGATCCGTCGATCGAGGTTACGATCGATCTGTAACCAGTTACATCTCGCGATCGGCTTTCTAGATCGAGGTTACGATCGTCGATCACACTTGTCACGATCGTCGATCACACTTGCCGATCACGATCGTCAATCCATCGCGATCTTGATCCGTCGATCGAGGTTACGATCGATCTGTAACCAGTTACATCTCGCGATCGGCTTTCTAGATCGAGGTTACGATCGTCGATCACACTTGTGATCACGATCGTCGATCACACTTGTCGATCACGATCGTCGATCACACTTGCCGATCACGATCGTCGATCCATCGCGATCTTGACCCGTCGATCGAGGTTACGATCGATCTGTAACCAGTTACATCTCGCGATCGGCTTTCTAGATCGAGGTTACGATCGTCGATCACACTTGTCACGATCGTCGATCACACTTGCCGATCACGATCGTCAATCCATCGCGATCTTGACCCGTCGATCGAGGTTACGATCGATCTGTAACCAGTTACATCTCGCGATCGGCTTTCTAGATCGAGGTTACGATCGTCGATCACACTTGTCACGATCGTCGATCACACTTGCCGATCACGATCGTCAATCCATCGCGATCTTGATCCGTCGATCGAGGTTACGATCGATCTGTAACCAGTTACATCTCGCGATCGGCTTTCTAGATCGAGGTTACGATCGTCGATCACACTTGTACACGATCGTCGATCACACTTGTATCACGATCGACGATCACCCTTGCCGATCACGATCGTCGATCCATCGCGATCTTGATCCGTCGATCGAGGTTACGATCGATCTGTAACCAGTTACATCTCGCGATCGGCTTTCTAGATCGAGGTTACGATCGTCGATCACACTTGTCACGATCGTCGATCACACTTGCCGATCACGATCGTCAATCCATCGCGATCTTGACCCGTCGATCGAGGTTACGATCGATCTGTAACCAGTTACATCTCGCGATCGGCTTTCTGGATCGAGGTTACGATCGTCGATCACACTTGTGATCACGATCGTCGATCACACTTGCCGATCACAATCGACGATTGCGATTGAGCGATCTCCCACCCTGATCGTCATTACCGCCGCGTACTCCTCGGCCAACCGTGGCTATCACATGATCGATCCAGATAAGCTATCATTCAATACAATAGCCAAGTATAAACTGTGCGATCATTCCTCGATAGATCTTGATCGCTCCCATACAATAGCCAAGTATAATCCATAGGATATGACTTCCGCCGTGTAAGTGGTCCACATTACAATCACTTTCGATATTGTCGATCAAATTTTTCTTGATCGACTTCACCACACTGATCTCCAGGCCTCTTCTGCAATTGGAAACGATCGCAAGGGAGCCTGTGACGATGGAGATGGCTTCGCACGCTGGCATATTTCGCACGTTCGGATCCAGTTGCGTACCCACTTATACATGTGGGGCCAGAAGAAGTCTCGAGACACAGCCGCAAAAGTCTTTTCGCGGCCTAAATGGCCGCCAGCAGGAGCATTGTGGTATTTGTGAATGATTTTTGCACGCAAATCCATGTCATTGGCAATCACCGTGCGAGGAGAATCGAATTGGTCGATGCTATACAGAAGCAAATCGCCGTCTAAACTGTATCGATGAATGCGGTCGCGCTTGGTTCGGGATAATGCTCCCAGTGCAGCATTGCTGGGAGCACGCAGATACTCGATAACGTCCGCATAATCTGAATCGCCCTTGTACGCTGCGACGATCTCATCAAATAAACACGGCTCGGGTGTAACTCGAGTTACATTCAACGATACACACATTGCACATCGTTCATCAACATCCTCGTCACCAGTTGCGTGACGACTCAGGGCAGTCCGAGGATCGTAGTCGGGACTTCGTGACAAAGCGTCAGCCAGAATATTAGTCTTGCCTGGATTGCAATGCACGACGAAGTTGTACTCAGAGAAGAATGAGAGCCATCGTGCCATCCGTTGGGACAGGTGTGGGCTCTTCATCGCTGTGCGCAGCGATGCATGATCGGTGAACAAAGCAAATGTACGTTCACCAAGGAGATGCACGCGAAACTTGATGAGTGCATAGCGCATCGCTAATAACTCCTTGTCGTGAACCGGATAGTTCTTCTCAGCTGGCTTCATCTGTCGCGACTGATAACTCACGACTCGTTCGCGGCCCTCATCATCATATTGCATGAGGGCACAACCGATTGCAAAATCACTGGCATCGCAAACCACGTGGAACGGCTTCGAGTCATCTGGTAGGACCAGCACTGGCGCTGACGCCAGAATCTTCTTCACTGCATCGAAACTGCTTAGTGCTCGGTACTCCACAATACGTGGCGTCTTTCTTCAAGTGTGACGACAACGGCTGGATGGAACCAGTATAATCCTTCGTATACTTGTGAAAATGATTAGCCAAGCCGAGCCACTGGCGCAGCTCCGTAGGGTTCTTGGGTTTGGGCCAAGAACAGATGGACGACACCTTCTCTGGATCAGCTCGAACCCCCGATTTATACACATAGCAACCCAACACCGGAATCTCCGGTGCACAAAAGACACACTTCTTGAGATTCGCGTACAACTTGTTGTCTCGCATAACTTGAAACACTTGCTTCAGTTGGTGAAGGTGAACTTGGACATCGTTGAGGTTGCCCTCGGCGCGACTGTGGGCGAAAATGTCGTTAAAACAACTTGGAGCAAAGTTCCAAAGATGGGAACTTCGGTTTGACCACGGTGGGTGATGATGGAACCCCGGTTCGACAATCATGCTCTCGCGTGGGAACTCCTGTCCGTCCACGTTGTACTCGTGTGAGAGCCCCTGCTCAGCCACAATGTGCTCATGTGGGAACCTCGGTTCGACCACAGTGGGTGATAATGGGAACCCTGGTTCGACCGTCATGCTCTCGCATGGGGACTCCTGTCCGTCCACGTCACACTCGTTGGCGAGCTCTTGCTCGTCGTCACAATGCCCTTGTGGGAGCCCCTGCTCGACCACAATAGGTGCAGATGGGAACCCCGGTTCAACCACTGCATTCACGTGCGGGAACCCCTGTTCAACCGCGTTAATGACGTGCGGGAACACCTGTTCGACCGCGTCGTCCTCGTCGTAATCTCGTCAGCTAACTTGACGACGACTTGGCCAGGTCCCTCACGGATCTGAATGCTGGGAGGCAGCATCGACAAACAAGATTCACGAAAGAAATTGTTTGTTGCTCCTGAGTCCAGGAGTGCTCGCAGAGGTCGCCGAACGCCGGCGACATGTAAGCTGACAATAATCAGACGTGAATCACCACTCGTAGTGGTGGCATTTAACCGTGCGCGTAGCGCAGGAGTACTGGAAGGTTGGGCTGCCACCGGGGGACCCGGACCTCCGTTCCAACCAGTAGGGCGCCCTGCACCTACTGGTCCCGACAGTTTTTTGGACGTGCGGCCGGTACAGCACCCTCATGATGAGCTTCCACTACTTGCACCGATATCGGCGCTGGCGCACGGCACTCAGCCCCGAGATGCCCTGGCTTTCAACAACAAATACAAACCATTTGATGCCCGGTGCGAGCGTCACTCTTATAGAAAATGACATGTCGTCAGTCACCCGACGACTCAATAACGTCGCTCTCCATAGGTTCTGGACCAGAAGACCGGGGGTCGGTGACGACCGAGGGTCTGTCATATGCCTTTGTGACCCTAAATTTCTCACGGAGTGCAATAGCAAATGTCTCCTCCAATGTTACAGGCACGGCGCATTCCAGTCTACCCCTCATGCATACCATCCACAAAGACATTCACCTTCGTGTACATGTCCATGGGGTGTGTGATAATACACGACGCCAGATGCCTAGCCATCTTCACGTAGTCGCGCATCGCCATTTTACTCTGTCGCATCGACAGGAATCTTGATCGCACCAATTTCTCCTCTTGCGGTGGCTCGAAGCCATCCATGACGGAGATTGTCCTGGATGGTATCCAGGGTGGGGAATGCTTGCTCGTCCACAACGAGCTTATTAAGGGCCCACTCCTTGGCCTTCCCGGTGAGGCGGGAAAGAAGGAAGTTGACATTCGCCTGAGGTGCCTCAAGAAGTCTCGAGGAGATCGCAATATCAACTTCTCGGAACCACCGGATCAGCGACAACCGGCCCTTACCTTCTCCAGAGTAGGAGGAGGTTTCCATTTTCTTGGCCTCAATACGTGAAGGTCGCGAGGGAGTTAAACCTTTCCGGTTGGATTCGGCGAGCTCGCGTGCCATAAATTCGTGTATGGCGAGAAGTTGTGCGTCAGGGGTCGCTGATCACATCAGCGACACGACGAATGCCTCTCCCGATATCGCCGCGAGGCGATTAAGGGCATCCCACACAAGACTACTAAGATAAGGGAAGGTCGCGTGCTCCAGAAATAAATCTGGAGCGTCAAGGTAAGACGATTCACTCATCCAAACTCGGGCATAGGAATGACTACGAAGTGCTACCAGGTGTAACGGGGCTAGAACGTACCATCACTAGCTTACACGCGCGCTTGAGGAAGACTCAAGCCCAAGTATTAGGTATTAAGTAAATTTAACTCTGATTTTATATTTTGGTTTTAATTCGTACTAATCACGAAGATTTTGGTCGTAATAAATACGACAGTGTTCCCGCCTTTCGGGAACCACACAATTTCAGGTCGATTTATCATTGGTCCATATTGGGACTTTAGGTCCCAATAATAAACCAATAATAAATTGCCACGCTGTGCCCGCTATTCGCGCCCAACACCTGTCTACATATGCAATTGTTTATTCGTGTTAACTATGTGTGTAATGTAGCCCATTACAGTATAAGATAAATAAACACACTCAAATTTGCTTTACACGTGGCAGCTCCAAGCGCTCTTTCCAAACTTCTACGACGCCTCACCTCTTCCGAGCGGGATATCCTTTGGCCTCCCGACGTCGGCAGGTGTTATACGGCTCAAGCTACGCAAGTTGAACCTCAGGATAGTTAACCTGAGGTGTCAAGTAAGTGTCAAGACTCTACGACCCGCTACAGGAAGCGTTTTCCCTACGGGGACAAAGAGAAAGGGGTCCATGGACCAAGAAACAGTTAGACCCCGAAAGGGGTAGGTGCTTTGCTCTCGGCACATTCAATTGAGCCCAAGAAATCCCGGGCCCGAGTGAAGTATTTCCACTCGTGGGCCCCCAAGTCCCTCCATACAAGGATCAAGTCAATAAGTCTTCTGCGTTTAACGAGGAGCAAGACCAGCCAAGCCGACGGGTAAACAAGTTGAGACCCAAGGTTGACGCGACACGGTATCGGGGTACTTCCTCCGTAAGTCAGCAGTCCGGCGCTGAGTGTGTTTCTATTTTTTTTACTTCGCTTGAGAATTTACTCCGCTACATGAATCACCAAGGCTTTTTACAGTGCGTACAGTGAAGGGAGAATGGAAGGTTCGGTTGCCACCGTGGGACCCGGACCTCCAATCTTATCCAGTAGGGCGCTCTGCACCTACTAATTCTGACCAGTTTTTTGACTTGCGGCCGGTACACCGCCCTCATGATGGGCGTCTACCTCATCCGCCGATATCGGCGCTGGCGCGAGATCTCAGCCGCGCGATGCCCTGACTTGCGACAGCGAGAGAAAATCATTTGAAGCCCGGTGCGAGCAACCCTATGGGGGTGGATCGTCGTCGGTCACCCGACGACTCAATCACATCGGTCTTCATAGGTACCGGACCAGAAGTCAAATAACGGTGACAATTGAGGGCGAAGCGTAGGCCTTGGTGAACCTTAAGTCCTCACGGAGGGCAATGACAAATGCCTCCTCCAATGTGGTAGGATCCCCGCGATCGAGCGATAAGCGAATGAGCCTCTTATGCATTCATTCACAAAGACATTCACCTGCGTATACATGCTCATGGTGTGTGTGATGATACACGACGCCAAATGCCGAGCCATCTGCACGTAGTCGCTCATCGCCATTTATCCTGTCGCATAGACAGGAACCTTAAACTTACCAATTCCCCCATTTGCGGTAGCTCGAAGACATGACGAAATCCGTCCTGGATGACATGACGAAATATGTCCTGGATGAAATCCACGGTGGTAAACTCCTTAAACACCGGATCAAAAATTGCCAAAAGAGGCACTTAAAAGCTTCAAAATGCCCCATAAAAACTACTTTGAGATATACAATTATTAACATAAGCTAATTACTGCATTAGCTTATAAATGTTCACCCAGTCAAGACAAGGACCAGACCAGTCGACACAAGGAAAAGGACATCAGGAACTGATAAAGTAAAAAGGTTAGAGGAAAGAACTTTGTGACGAAGCGAAATAATGAATTTTGCAAAGTGTGATCGCACATTTTCGGTCAAGTCCGAACTAATTAAAATCGATGAACCGCGATGCAGCAGAAGAAGTTCTCGAGACGTTACAAATGGAATGTACAACAGTGAACTGTGGTGCTCGCAGTCCTTTGTTAAATTAACTATGGCCTAAAATTACGCATTTGCGATCCCCAGTATTTTTCGATGGCGATCCGCGTGAGCGCGATCGCTAAGATTTAGAATCAGGAAGTCCAAGTATGTGGAACATGATGGTGTAAACGACATCATTCCGGAGGAATGGATGAGTTGTACATGTCATATCATGTAGATGGAACATTTCACATGATCCGGTGAACTGCAAAGGTGACAGTGACAAGCCGTGATCCGGCGGACTGCGATCCGATACTATCTGTTAGAGCCGCGATCCGATACTAAAAATGTGTTAAATCCGATTGAGGGAGCGATCAATATCGCGGCGATATTGGAGTGGACCACATGAAAAGATCTGATTTTTCCAAAAGGGCGATACGTGGCAATAGATCCTGAGCTACAGATAGGCAAGATCATAGGTTTGTATATTTGATTGGTTAACATTAAAGAGAGCTCAATTTACTTTAAAGGAACACGTGTTATCTTCTCCTCCGGGTTAGATTATTTGGCCACCCGACGTCGCTGTAAGCTTGCTTTCCTCGCAAGTGTACGCCCTATATTGTTTGGACAGGTGCGTCAAGGACTTTCAAGACACACCCTTTCAAGCTGCGATTGGACGCAGAGGACTAAGAGGTCCAAATACAAGATCGCGAAACGGCTAAAGTGGTCAGAAGCAAGCGGATTAAGTATCAACTAGTTGGACAAGGAGATCTCAAGGGAGATCAGGGCGGTCCAAGAGCTACTGCGATCTTGCGAGAAATGTTACTCGATCGCCTCCCACCTATTCCTAACACAATTAAGTTCAACATCGACTCAAGCCCACCTAGAAGAGAGCAACCCGCCCAAACGACGGGTTAACAAGATGAGGAAGGCTTTATACACGAGATCAGGGTACCATCTCCGTTAGTCGGTTGTCCGGACGTCAGTGGAGAGCCAGAATCGCATCAGCAAATTTGCAAGACTCACTCCACCACAATGATGCGCGTTTCCGGATCTTCTGGTGACTCAGGATTTCGCCGTGAGACCTTAATTGAGATAAGATGTAAAAGTCAGATTTGAGCCTGAGGTTGAAACGTAAGCGGCAGAGGGATCACCGCAGACATGTGAAAAACAAAGATCCCCGGATCATCAGCGTTTTGAGAAGGGCGCAGATGAAAAAGAAATTAAAGAGGAAGATCAAGAAATTGATCTGGAAGAAAATTTCTACCCCCCTCCAGAATCTTTAGGGACCCCTACGGATCGCGTTGCAAAACGCGATCCGCTGGATAAATATCCTTCGGTTGAAAAGCCGAGAAAAATTTATCCAAAACCAATCCCCCCTCGTTGAAGAAAGTCGTGTTGTAAGACTCAAGTGCGAACTGAACCCTACGTGGCACGACTTCGTCGCGTTCAATGGAATTTTCCTGATCTACCCACCTTTTCCGGGAAAGAGACCCGATAGAGACAGTCGTGTAGCTAAATTCAAATGCGAATATAACCCTAAAATATACCTGTCCTGTGGGTTTGTTTGAGTAGCAACTCCCCCTAGACCCGCTATCGGAAGCAATCTCCCCCACCTATCGGTCCGGGAGCAAAGTAAAGGTCAGGTGGTTAATACCCCTGAAAAAACAAATAAAAAGGACAGGGAGGACATGAGCCTTGAAGAGTTTAGTTCTAAGCTCTTTTTCGACAAGGTCGATCGAGTGGCCACCCACTGGCTCACCGAGTGAAGCATATTCACTCGAGGCTCCCCAGGTCTGCCTCTTTCAAGGCAGACAGCTACAACTTCACCCAAGTCTTTGAAGAAACTAACCCGCCAGCCGAAGGGTACGCAAGGTGAGAGAAGGTACATACGCAGCATCGGGATACCCCCTTCGACAGTCGTCAGTACGGCACATTGAGTGGCTTGAGTTTTCATCATAAAATTTAAAGTCCACTTAAACACATTTACAATTATAACATCCTGTTTTGCATCACATACTAAAGCGGCAACTTGCTTTTTAATTTCTTACCTAAGACGGCGAGTATTCTTTACGAAAGATCCTGACTCTTTCCGTTCAATCCTCTTCCACACTTGCTTCTTGTAGAATGTGATGATTTGTCTAATTTATCTCCATGCGTCGAAAATTTCACAGTCTTTAGCTCAATTTCCGATAGCTGTTAAGATTTTAGCCAAGCTCGAAAAACTAAATTTGTTTCTTCATAGTCCCTCCCAAAGTGTACAGCAGCTGTGCATGCTGATCGAAATCAGGATTGGCTGGACCTCGAGGAACCCAGTTCATTCGAAGATAGACCAGGGCTACCGATAAGGGACACAGGTGCACCGAAGAGGGGCCCATGTCTACCGAAGAGGTACCGAGGTCTACCGAAGCAGGGCCGAGGTCGACCGACGAGGGATCGAGGTCCCCCAATGAGGGTCGAGGTCCACAAATGAGGTACCATGGCCTACCGTCCAAGGTGTTTTTTATTGGAGTAACATTCAACCTATTAGAAACCTGTCTTTTTCGTTGGTTTTCCACGCGTCACCGTTTCGTGAGCTTGCTGTTCCTGCTACGCGCGTACACCGTTAAACCTTTAAGCATGGCTAAAACACCCATTGAGCACATACCGCCGAGTGCAAAACTCAAGGCAAATTTTGATGGTCGAACCATAATCTACCAAGACATCCGGAAGTACTATATAGCATTATACAACTTGCTCTCTCTCTCTGCCACAAAGCCCCATGTACGTACCAATGGTAAGAAAATAACTGCCATGCCAATGAACAGCATCCCAAGCATCGCCATGCCGACAAAATACTTGAATCTTGTATGCCTTGTATCAGTACATTGCATTAGTCCTTTTTTCTTCCCTCATTCATTCTCAATGACGTAATCACGCACCAACTCATGGTTGAAGTTCGTATACTTTGACCAGTAGACTCTCTCTCCCACATAAACGGCCACTTAACCGCTGTTTCATTGTTTGTTGTCTTGTTTATCTGTCCATTTTCCATGACGTCCGCTGTGTCATTAGAAACGGTCGGAGTCTCCACTGCATTTTTCGTAAGGTCGCGTGCCGTGTTCCACGCCTTTTTCAGCGAGAAACTGGCGCTACTTTTGATATCGATGCTACTGCTGGACACGGTAGATAAAGAATACGTGCGTAATAAACTATGAAAGACGTCCTGGGTGTCCTGCAATCCGCTTGACGTCGGTTTCTTGCCTTCCCATTGTTCCGATGCGCTCATTATTTAGAAATTTTAAATATGAACAGAATGATGGTCGACTGACGTCGTGCATATGGATGGTACCATGTACCACTCTATAGTCCTCACCGTCGTTTCAAATGGCTACATCTACATTGTGACTGAAAAAAAGAATGCCAAGTCAGACAAGAAAAAAATCGTTCTTTATTTAGCGGCCACAGGGCATCGAACGATACTCGACGGAATGTAAGCAGGTTTCAATTCCCATATACAGAGATTGTAGAGCTGATCCTTGTCAAAACTGGTGAATGATCGATTCGTGGTCATTGTCGAAACGTGAGTACAATCGAGTCAGCTCAATGTATTGGAGACCGTGCCTCCCATTAACTTGAAGTTGAGTTGCGCATGGCTGGTAAAATAGCGTCGGAGAGCCGACACGAATTGGAGGCAATATACGACTCGGCTAATGTCGTCTCTTCGTCACAACTGAAGGCATAACCCGTAGTACGTTGATTCGTTGTTGTTGGATGGAACATCGTTGTTGGAACGCGATTACCGTCCTTGGACATAGAGTCGCGATATACACTGGTTGAATAGCTGTCTTGGACGCCGGAATTGCCGAATAGTGCAAATGTACCGGCAGTGCTTGACAGACTCTTGTTTCGCTGCTGTTCATGGTGCTGAGCCTTGACAATCTTGTTGTCAAGACGACGCTTCGAGATGTATCCACATGCCGGTTTGGTATCCGTGTTTGTGACGTCATCGTAAGACGTTAAGGAATGGCGTCATAGATTGACGTCATTGTTGAAGCATTGAAGCTTCTACAAAAGGATAGGCTTAGAGGTAGCTCTTTGTGAACTAATGACCTATATATAACCACTTTCCGTTTTATCATCAAGTTGTTAAGAACCTCCATTTACTTTAGGTTATAAGCCCAAGCCCCGCAGACTCTGCCCAAGACCTAACGCCTTCGATATGGAAAACACGCTGAACACGCGCATCGGAAAGTTCGACGGAACTAACTTTCACACGTGGAAATTCAAGATGCAAATGGTGCTATAAGAGCGTGATCTGTGGGACGTCGTCAGTGGAGAGGTTAAGCTGGAGCACTGCGCTAACGCGTTGGACCAGAAAATTTACAAGAGGAAGTCGCGCAAAGCACTAACAATCATCTGTCTCGCGATGGAGGACTCGCAGCTACCGCTTATCCGGTCGGCAAGTGGCGTGCATGATGCATGTTCACGACTGGAAGGAAGCTTCGAGAAGAGGAGCCTCGCTAACAAGCTATTTCTTCGTCGACGCTTCATCACAACGATGATGGAGGAAGATGATGGTATGCTGGAGAATATCAACAAAGTCAAGACCCTGGCGGAGCAGCTCGACGTGGTTGGTGCTTCGGTCAGCGAAGACGACTTGGTGATCACGCTTCTTGGAAGCTTGAGTGAGTCGTACCATCTCCTCATCACGGCATTGGAATCGCGTTCCGATACACTGCCGTGGGAGCTAGTGACGTCTCGGCTGCTGCATGAGGACATGAAGCGTAAGGAACAAGGTGGTGGCATCGACGGAGCTGCGCCAAGGTCAAGTGCTCATGACAAGTGGCAACATGAAGAGCAAAGGAAGGCAGGCAAAGAAAGCGTGTGCTTGTCATTATTGCGGTGAGCATTGGATCGCCAAGTGTCCAATGAGGATTCAAGAGAACTCGCAGCGAAAGAGGACGCAGCGAGCGACAATCGCGCAGAGTGAAGACTATTCTGGCGACTATTTGTTCTCGGTAAGTGGTATAACGGGTGTTACAAAGTCAAGCGGAGTGTGGCTGGTCGACTTAAATGCGACGCAGCACATGACAAATTCCAAAACATTTATGAAGAACTTTAAGAAGGTAATTCCCGTGGACGTGCATTTCGCAGACGATGGTATAGTCCAAGCTGTGAGAACCGGCGACATTGTCATGTCAACGAAGACAGCACATGGTGTTAAGTGGGGTTTACTGACGAACGTGTGAAGTTATCTAAGAACTTGTTTTCAGTCGAAATATTTACTAAGGACGTATGGCCAGTAAACTTCGAGTGCGACGGATGCTTCGTGATTACGAAAGGTCTGAAGTGGAAGCTCGGTACTCGCGAAGAAAAAGGTCTTTCTAAGCTGTGCATGACGCCGATGATGCCTGACGAGGCCAATGCAGCAAATTCGAAGGATCGCAAAAGGAACACCACTTCGTACCTCTGGCACCTTCGACTTGGCCACATCGGCTATGGAGGTCTAAGCGATATGGTAAAGAAGAACTACGGGATAGGCATCGACATCAAGTCGGTAAAGCAGTGGGAGCTTTGTGATGGATGCGCTCTTGGCAAGCAAACGCGAGTCAAATTTGCTAATTCCTCGCCAATCTATTCTACGGAAGTTCTGGGAGTAAATCACAGTGACGTGTGCGGTCTCATGAAGACTTCGACGTTAGGGGACAAGCGCTTTTTCGTCACATATATTGACGACAAGTCGCACTTTTGCGTGGTGTACTTGATGCGAAGCAAGTCCGAGGTAGCGACCAAGCTTGCGGAGTTTGTTGCGTTGGATGAAACCCAAACTGGTCAACGCATCAAGACTTTGCGCAGTGACAAAGGTGGCAAGTACACTTCAGGAGCGATGGCCAAGCTTTGCAAGGATCGCTTCATTGAGCAAAAATTTAGACCCCCGTATACGCCTCAGCTGAATGGAGTGGCAGAACGGACGTACCGTACGCTGGTGGAATGTGCCCGCTGTATGCTGGAGAACTTCGGATTGTCTATAACGTATTGAGGCGAAGCAGTGATGACGGCCACGTTTCTTCGAAACCGTTGTTCGACACGCGCCATCGGGCAAGACAAATCCCCGTACCAGGTATAGAAAGGCAAGAAATTATTGTTTTTAAACCTCAAGGTGTTCGAATGCCACGCGTACGTGCATGATCCGAAGGAAAAACGGTCCATAATTGACTCAGAATCGGTGTGATGTCCTTGCCTCGGGTATTCGAAAGATGCTAAAGCATATCGGTTCGAAGATCTGGACAGCAGTCGCTTGTTGATAAGCCGTGACGCTCAGTTCATGGAAGACGCTTTTAACGGTGGGAAACGTGAATATGCATATTTGTGGATCTACAACATGAAGAAGAAGATGCCCCAGATTCAGATTTTTTTGTCCAGTTCTAGCGAAAACGAAGACGAATCTGCGCGGGAAAAAGATTTTGCCCCCGGCAGCAAGCGACACCCGCGGACGCAGTCACTGGAAAACGCTACTGAAACGCCGAGCGCCAAGCGCTACGCGTCGCAAATTGGTCGTCAGACACTGAAAGAGATGTCTGCAGCAGCAGAGGGAAGAGACGGGTATGAAAGTGCCTACGTCGTGGATTCAGTTGGAGAAATTCCGACTACGTTTCAGTCGGCAATGGAATCCAGCGACGCAGCTAAGTGGAAGGATGCGTGCGACTCGGAGATGGCATCGCTTTACAAGAACAAGACATGAATTCTCGTCCCACTACCAAATGGACGCAAGGCAATTGGCCACAGATGGGTGTTTAGCGTTAAAGAAAATCAATCAGGTGAGATTGAGCGGTTCAAGGCGCGACTTGTGGCCAAGGGATTTTCACAGAAGCATGGCATTGACTACGAGGAGACCTTTGCGCCGATGGCTAAATTAACATTTATCAGGATTTTGATCAGTTTGGCTGCCAAGTACAAGCTCACAGTGCACCAGATGGACGTGAAGACAGCATTCCTGCACGGACTTATAGACGAAGACATCTATATGGCGCAACCGGATGGCTTTATCGATCAAGGCCACCCAGACTTCGTGTGCAAGCTCAAGCGTTCACTGTATGGTTAAAAACAGTGACCACGCATGTAGAACATAGACCATCGATGAGTTTATGCTAACAATGAGGTTCAAGAAGTGTGAGTCAGACCACTGCATCTACTATAAGCGAGATTGCCAAGACATGACTTTTGTGGCGCTCTACGTCGATGATTTGGTTCTCGCTAGCAGCACAACAACATCCTCCAAGATAAAAATCAGGCCCTGCGTGACCGATTTAAAATGACTGACATGGGCAAGTAAGGTTCTTTCTGGAGATGGAGATCGATCAAGATACGGCGACGGGAAAGGTGTCTATTCGACAGACCAAGTTCACTAAAGACATTATGAGTAAGTTTAGCATGGAGAACAGTAAATCCGTCAAGACACCGCAAGATCCAGGGCTAAAGTAAACCAAGGACATGTGCGAAGGAGGCTGCAAACATGAAGAAACAATGGCAAACGTTTCTTATTAAAACGCAGTGGGATGCCTCATGTACCTAATTGTCGGCACACGTCCGGATCTCGCAGATGCAGTGGGAGTGCTGAGCCAGTTTCCAGCAGACCCGTGACAAACTCACTGGAAAGCACTCAAAAGGGTCTACAGGTACATTCAAGGAACGAAGAAACATGGCATTGAGCCAAGCGAACAATGAGAACGGGATCCAAGGTTACTTGGATGCGGTGACATCGAGTCACGAAGAAGTACAAGTGGCTACGCGTTCATGATGAACAGCGGATGTATCAGCTGGAGGAGCAAGAAGCAACGGACGGTGGCACTATCATTTACAGAAGCAGAGTACATGGCGCTGTCGGAATCAACGCAAGAAACGGTATGGCCTAAGGTGTTCATGTGTGAGATTGGTGAAATAGCGAAAAATGAAGCAGTCAAGATTTACGAGTACATTCAAGGTGCCATTGCGCTCGCCAAGAACTCGAAGTCCCACAAGCGCAGCAAACACATCGACAGCCGCTACCACTTCGTGTGTGAGAAGGTCGAAGATGCTTGAGTGGTGCTGGAGCATTGCCCGACACAAGACATGCTAGCTGATATCATGACAAAGCCCATTGCCGCGGTGCAGTTTGTAATATTCGAAACAAGTTGGGAATTTAAGCGCGGTACACCATCGAGTCGAGTGGGAGTGTTGTCAAGACGACGCCTCGATATGTATCCACATGCCGGTAAGGTATTCGTGTTTGTGACGTCATCGTAAGACGTTAAGGAATGGCGTCATAGATTGACGTCATTGTTGAAGCATTGAAGCTTCTACAAAAGGATAGGCTTAGAGGTAGCTCTTTGTGAACTAATGACCTATATATAACCACTTTCCGTTTTATCATCAAGTTGTTAAGAACCTCCATTTACTTTAAATCATGACATCAATGTAGCCGAAATCGGTCAAGTAACTGGTTGCATGGACGTCGTCCAAGGACATTGACAACCCTTTGCTCTTCCACGTGGTTAATAGTGAGACGACGTTTGTACTTTGCGCCTCCCATTATTTCCTGAAGAAGCTGTCCGTCCTGAAGGATATGACATACCGCAGAATTGGCTTCATTGTCAGATGTATGTCGCCGTAAGTCTCTCATAACTGCAAACACGGCATAAATAGAGATGACAAGGAACAAGACTGGTGCATTGGTCGTGTAACGGGGTGAGCTCGTTACATAATATTGACACTTATATGAAGTGTCAATAAAATATTATTACAACTAATAATATTTTGACAATATTACCTTTTCTTATAATATTGTTCCTAGATCTCCTTGAAGTTGGAGATGCCCTCTTATTGGTTGATATGGGCCATCATATCAACCAACGCGCTGACCAATGACCGATGGACGCGCGCAATGAGTGGAGGGCAAGTTGTCGACATACATAGTTGTAGTTTAATATAGTTAACATAGGTTATAACAGATTAGTTTATTAAGATAGTTAACTATATTATTTACAGTTTTTCATTTCCTCTACTTCTAAGCCTTTATTTAGAAGTAAAGCTTCCTCTGCCTCTTGTGTAAGAGAGGTAATTGAGGCACCTGCTTTCACTGTAATCAGTGCAAGTAGACTATACTGTAATTAGTATAGTCGGAGGATGCCCCGTTACACCTGGTAGCACTTCGTGGTCCGTTCAGCGACCACCGCACCACCCGCTATGGAATCAGTGGGTGATGAACGTCATCACGCAACGCGTGATGATTTCCGCCATTTGAGTGACCTCGAATGGAATGCGGTTCAGCGTATGGCTGAAACCATCGGCAACCCTGCCGTTGGTGCCATGTTGCTCTCTCTTAGCGGAGACGACCAACATGCAACCATCGCCAAGTTCATACAACATAAACTTGACGAAGTTGTAAAGAAACTCACCTTGCTAGAGGAGCAAGGTTCTCAACAGGTTGACCTGTTGAGAGAACAAGGCGCTCAACAAGCTGACTTGTTGATGCAGCAGGGTGCTCAACAGTCTGAACTGTTGAGACAACAGCAGGCTAGTGCTGTTGCTGCCGGGTCGACGTATACACGTCGACCCGAGTCCTTGAAGATTGATGTCTCCAAGTACAAGGCAGTCGAAAGCGACTCCTTGTTGAGATGGTTCGTCGAGCTCGACGATGCCATTGAGGCTCGTTGCATCAATGACGATGCGATGAAGGTCAAGTTCGCCATGTCGAACTTGGCAGGACGTGCCAAAGCTTGGGCCTTAGGGCTCAAACTGCACGACCCATACGTTTTCCCAACGTATGACGTCTTCAAGGCGCGGCTCAAACACACGTTTGAACCGCCTCGCGCCGACTTCAGGGCTCGGGCTGAGCTCCTGGATTTAAAACAGGGTAAGCGTGATATACACGCTTACGCCCAACACGTGCGATACCTCGTTAGTTGTATCGTACTGAACCCAATCGATGAACACGCAGGTTACTGTGTTCATCAAGGGTCTGACAGATGTTCCTGTCAAGACCCACCTGTTCCGCTTGGAACTAGAATCGCTGGATCAAGCGATCTCTGCAGCGGAACAGGAGGACTTTAGCCTACAACAGGCTTACGTCCACTCGGGATCCTATCGTCCACCGAGACGACAGGAGGGCAGAGGTCCAGAACCAATGGACCTCTCCTATGTAGAGAGCGAGCGACCTCGCTCTCCAGGGTACAAGCGATTGCAAAAGTGCAATCGCTGTCAGAAGTTGGGCCACTACGCTTATGAGTGTAGTGCCCCACGCCCAGTGTCTCGTAACACCGGGAGTGACGATCGACCGTCTGCCAAGAAGGGCCAGAGACATGGGTCCCACGTTGCTGCGAAATCGCAACAACGTGGTGGACCATCAAAAAACGGTCGGGGTCAGTAGGGGCGGAGCGCCCTACTGATCCAGCAACGTCAAGAGAGTTCGCGGGACTCTTGACGAAGGTTGCTCCCAACACACAGTCACTGTGTGTTGCCGCTCCCAGTGATGAGGTATCCCTCATCACATTGAAGATCTAAGTGACAAAGAACATGTCACTTCGCGCCCTAGTTGATTGTGGGGCTTCGAACAACTTTGTTTGACGCCAATCGCTAGATGATCGTAGGCTCAAATATGTTGAGCGCGAGACCCCTCCAACGAGGATGACGGTGCGCCTTGCAACTGGCGCATCCGTAAAAGTAAAGAAACGTGTAGTGGGAATTCACTACACGCTTGAAGGCAAAAAGTACGATGATGATTTCATCGTACTTGATCTGGATGACAAATTTGATGTCATCCTAGGATTACCATGGCTCAGAAGGTACGAGCCATGGGTCAGCTGGCAGCATCGAACCGTGAAGATGCCTGCCGCTTCATCAGATGGCCATCTGATGAATGTCTTGGAGCGTTCACAAGCGTGTGAATGTACTACGAGTGAGTGTGATGGCCTCACTTGTGGTTCGGTCGTTAGTACGACTGCACAAGAACTCAGCGTGACAGACAGTCACGCTGTGGAGCAAGCTGCCGGCGGCTGTGCACAAGCACAGGCAGCGCCGAAGGTCCACCACTCGAACAAGTCGAGTGGACCGGGACATGAATGCTCGCCTAGAGGGCAGCATTCACCGAAGAGTAAACCGGTTGCCCAGAAGCGGCAACACGGTAATCCTAGATCAACTGAAGAGTTGATCGTAGAGGATCTCGCTGTGGTTGCGCCACCACAGCTAAAGGAAGTCGATGGAACAGGTTCCATCGAGCCTGCGGGAATAAGTCCCCAGGAAATGATCACTGAGGGAATAAGTCCCCAGTGCCCTGAGGGAATAAGTCCCCAGGAAGTAACCGAGACGTTAAACGTCTTGGTTAATGACGGATCAAACGTGGGCGCTTATACGCTTGATCTGATCGCGCCTCCTAAGTTAACTTCGGAGATAACTCAGTTGCCTACGCTAGAACCTAAAAGGTTCTTGCGTGATCTGCGTAGTGGCAAAGTCAAGCAGATCTGTGTGCTCGTCGCAGAGGACGAGTACATGACTGACATTCGGTCAGCAACAGTTTTTGCCGAGAACGAACGGGTTCTCAGCAGCTCATCAATGGACGAGAGTGTCCTTGATGAGAAGACTCGGATTGAGCGATATACATCGCAATCCTGGGAGTCGCTGAAGTCAAATCCTTTGTATAAGGATTTAGTCGAATTCAAGGATGTATTCCCTGAATCCGTTCCGTAAGGATAAAGGTACTCGACACGAGATCTACCTTGTCCCTGGCACAAAATATTGTGTCATGAAGCAGTGGCCACTGCTTCGGGAACAGGTCGAGGCGATCGGCAAGTTCTTTGCCGATCGCCTAGCAGCGGGCCATGTGAGGGAGTCAACTTCACCTCACAGCTCTCCGACCTTCTGTGTGCGCAAGGCCACAGGAGGGTGGCGGATAGTGCACGCGTTCAATAAGATGAACGCTGCAACGATACCGGCGCAAACGCCGATACCGAGAAAGGACGTGATCATAGATGGTATGTCTAAGAGTGCCATCTTTTCGTCCATGGATCTGATGGATGGTTTCTATCAGATTCTAATGCGTGAACGGGACATCCCGTACACAGCAGTGAGCACTCCCAGTGGTATGCTCTGGGAATGGTTGGTGATGCCGCAAGGGCTTAGTAATGCACCAGCCACATTCAATAGATGTGTTTCACATCTATTGAGACCGGTGCGCGAATTCGCACCGAGTTACTTCAATGATGTGTTCGTCCATAGTCGGGCTATGGACGGGAAAACAGACGTGGAAGTCCATAGACTCCACGTCCGTAAGGTTCTTACACTTATGCGAGAGCATAAGTTGTACGCCAACCTCAAGAAGTGTATATTTGCAGCTAGCGAAATACCACTTCTTGGGTGCATCGTCGGAAAGAACGGCGTACGCCCTGATCCAGAAAAGATCAAGGCGATCACCGACTGGCCAGTGCCAGTCGATGTCAAGGGACTAAGGAAGTTCCTTGGGCTAGCGGCGTACTTGCAAAAGTACTCGCGCAATTACGCCGAAATGACAGTACATCTTTCTTGTTTACTCAAGAAAAATGTAAAGTGGAACTGGAACGCTGATTGTCAGCGTTCCTTTGAACGTATCAAGCAAAGATTGATGCAATCGCCAGTGTTGGCGATTGCCGATCAAAACAGACCATTTCATGTGGTCTGTGACGCCAGTGATTTTGCAATCGGCTGCGCACTGATGCAATACGATACAGACGGCGCCGAGCGTGTCGTCTGTTATCAATCGCGTCAGCTGCAACCGGCTGAGCGCAATTACCCGGTGCATGACAAAGAACTCCTTGCCATGAAGTATGCACTGGCTAAGTTTCGCGTCTATCTCTTAGGAGATAGACCGTTCATTGTATATACAAACCGTGCGTCACTACGCACGGCTGTAAATAGTCCACACCTCTCGAAGCGAATGGCGAGATGGTTGTCGTTCTTCGCGGAGTACAACTTCTCCGTGGGGTATAAGCCGGGACGACTTAACGTCGTCGCCGATGCTCTTTCACGTCGGCCTGACCTTGAGCCGACTGTGCAATCCGACAGTGATGTAAACACCACTGTCGCCACGCTGAGTACCAGCATCTTGTCGTCGAGTTTACTCGACGACATTAGAAGGGCATGCGCACAAGATAATGATCTTGTACGCCTGATGGAGTACCTCAAGGACCCATCCACGCAAGCTAAGAAGCGCTTGCCTGCCATGTATCGATCTTCTCTCGATCGATTTACCCAGCGGGACGGCTTACTGTACTACACAGCCGTCAACAACGACACGCCTCGTGTCGTTGTACCGCCACAACATGATCTCAGGTTACGGATCATGTTTATATGTCACGATGCACCAATAAGTGGGCATCGCGGCCGTGAGAAAACTTACCTCACGGTCAGTCGCGACTTTTACTGGCCACGCCAGTATAAGTTTGTGCGCAAGTACTTGCGTGCTTGCGAGGTGTGTCAACGAGTGAAGCCTAGTCCTTCACTCCGTGAACCATTGCAGCCTCTACCTGTTCCGGCAGAGTGCTGGGAGTCCGTATCAATGGACTTCGTCTTTGGGTATCCCAAAGACGCTCACGGGAATAATGGTATTCTCGTGTTTGTAGACAGGTTCAGCAAGATGGAACATCTTGTTGCTGTACCTGAGTCGATCACAGCAGAGGGCTGTGCTCGAGTGTTTATCGATACAATCTTTCGACTGCACGGTTTACCCCGTGATCTTGTGTCCGATAGGGACCCCCGGTTCACGGCTGAGTTTTGGCGTTCCGTGTTCCAAACACTTGGAACACGTCTCACAATGTCTACTTCTGACCATCCAGAAACTGATGGTCAGACTGAACGCGCCAATCGCGTCCTCGAAGAGATTCTTCGAGGGTACGTCCACTCGTTTACGAGTTGTAGTGAGTTCTTGTCGATGGTCGAATTCGCCATCAACAACTCAGCGCATGCTTCTACGACGCATACACCGTTCTACGTGAATGGCCTTCGCCATCCACGTGTCCCCACCTTAGTAGAAGGTGACTCTAATTCAAGGGGGGAGGAACTCGCTCGAGCGAGAACCAATCTGGCTCTTGCTCATCACGCGACGACGTTATGGTCGACGCGAAAGTAACCGAAGTCGTACCATTCGACTTCGGTGAAGAGGAAGAAAGTAAGAGCGATGACGCTCTTACTGACAACGATGCTGAAGATATCAGCATCGTTCGAGGTATCACAAGTGAGAACAGTAATGTTCTCACTGAATTAGTAACCGATATCTCTGCAGTGCATTCACAGTGCACTGCAGCCAAAAGCAACGAGTCAGCTAAGGATTTCCTGCTGACTCGTGAAGCGGTAGTCCGTTTCGTGCAAGATTTCATCGCGGAAGCGGTGGACAAGCAAAAACGAAACGCAGACAATAATGGAAGGGTAAATGCTCAGACATTCATTGAAGGTGATTTAGTTTTACTGTCAACAGTAAACCTACCTAAACATGTAGTGACTAACGTGGGCAGCAATAAATTGTTGCCCAAGTACATCGGCCCGTTTCGTGTATTGCGCCGCCTAGGCAACGCATACACGATCGAGTTGCCACGCAGGATGCGTACGCATCCTACGTTTTACGTGGGACGTCTTCGTCCGTACGTTCAGTACGCGGCTTCTTCGAACGACGAACATAGCCATTACTCTCAAGAATCCCCTTCAGATTCTTGTTGTCACGAACCAGATTCGATATCTGGTCGTGTAGAGATGAGATCTTCCCATGATATTGGACGATCTTCTGACGAGCTGTCTCCAGCTCATTACTCAGAGAATGAAGTCGCCGCTCATTCTCCAATAGTGCGACAGCATTGTTCGCCCGAGACCTCTCATGGTCAAACCCAAGCTGTCGCACAATGTCCTCTAAGCGGCGACGCTTATCCCGTTCGTGATCAACATCACAACGGAGCTCACGAGTTACACGGGTAAACCCGTCTAACTCAGCAGCCAAGTCCGATGAAAGAATCGGACAGGGTTTTCCCTCCACCACCGCATCCGCTGGTGGACTTCCATGGTGGGAAGCGCTTCCTCGTGGAACGCTTACTAAAGCACCGCGATGTGAAGGGACGTCGGACGAGTTATCTCGTCCGGTGGCGTGGCTATCCGCCTTCGGCGGATAGCTGGGAACCTCGGGCCCAACTAATGGCCGATGTTCCCGGCTTTGTCGAACAGTAAGACAAGGGGCACCCGATGGTGAAGGACCATCGGAAAACGAGTGCCCAGCGCGTTCGTAAAGGGATTGCAAAGTAGCAATCCCTTCACGCATCTCAGAAGAGATGCGAGCCCTCCACCAGGGCTCAGTAAGGAGGTACGCCTCATTAGGTGCTCTTGATGAGGTGCTCAGGCACCCCGGGCATGGGTCGCTCCAAGAGAGGCATAACAGGCCTGCCTCTCTAGATAACCAGTGCAAACGATAGCATGCACCGGAAGTACTTCGTTTCTCAAACTTCTTGCGGCTAGCAAAAAGTCTTTGAAACCAAGCCTCTTTCCCAACGTTTAAAACGTTGGCGATAAACGCGTTCCAAGATTGGAGGAACGCGTCGGCCTCACGCTTCTTGTGTGGGCCATACCATCGATGTTCAAGGACTACATCGATGTAATAATCGTTCTCAGTGCGAAAGTTCTTCGCACTGGCGTCAAGGCCATGAAGCTTTGACGCATCAAACAACGGTATGGGAAACCGTTCGTTGGTCTTTCCAGACCAACGATCAAGCAGATGCTTAGGTAGCATCCATGGCTTGCGATCAGGAGCAAGACGCAATACGTTGCGGTCTAAAGCCTCCTGCGTGGTGTCAACAGAAGTACCGACACCACGAGCATTAGTGTCAACAGAAGTACCGACACAACGTGCATTGATGTCAGTAGAAGCACTGACATCACCCTTACCGACCCTACCCGAGTCACTATCCTTCGACTCGTTTGGCGAGTCGTCTGATTCATCAGACGACCCGAACATTTCACGGTACATTGATTCACTCAATGTACCACGATCCCTCTTCGTAGCATTAGACGACGAGGTATCACCCCGGGGAGAGCCCGGGAGTGGAATAGGTGACTTTGAGCCGGATGCGTGATCCGACTCACCAGAGTAGTCGACGACTAACTCTGGGTCAACATCTTCACGTGGCGAAGCGCTACGTGAACCTGCAACAGGCGTTGCAGGCTGATGTTGACTTCCAGCAGACACATTAGTGTCTGCTTGCTGAGGCTGTGAAGCCTCAGTAGCGGCTGCACACAGGCGTGCAGCCGAGCTCTTGGCTGCCTTAGCAGCGACGCGCATTGACTTTGTCATAGCGTAATTGTTGAATGAAAGAAAATTCAACAAATTTTTCTTTCCCATAGTCATTAAACAGTCACTAATGTGACTGTTGGTTGAGGGGGGGGGTGATGTAAGGGGTGAGCGCGTTACATAATATTGACACTTATATGAAGTGTCAATAAAATATTATTATAACTTATAATATTTTGACAATATTACCTTTTCTTATAATATTGTTCCTAGATCTCCTTGAAGTTGGAGATGCCCTCTTATTGGTTGATATGGGCCATCATATCAACCAACGCGCTGACCAATGACCGATGGACGCGCGCAATGAGTGGAGGGCAAGTTGTCGACATACATAGTTGTAGTTTAATATAGTTAACATAGGTTATAACAGATTAGTTTATTAAGATAGTTAACAATATTATTTACAGTTTTTCTTTTCCTCTACTTCTAAGCCTTTATTTAGAAGTAAAGCTTCCTCTGCCTCTTGTGTAAGAGAGGTAATTGAGGCACCTGCTTTCACTGTAATCAGTGAAAGTAGACTATACTGTAATCAGTATAGTCGGAGGGTGCCCCGTTACAGGTCGGGTACCGTACGTATTGCTGATGCTGATAATACTTTGCACGACGCGTATTGAACGTTTTCGGAGAAGCAAGAGGTCATATTGTGTGATATTAATATATTAGCGATATATTGCACGTTGCGGCTGGCTTGACACTTTGGACTAAAAGATGTCACCATTGTAACGATCGACGTAAACTTGACTTTCCTATCGTTATCGCACTTTTTAGTTTCATGTCAGTAAAGCCAGATGTAATGGCTACTTTTGGGAAGGCGAACACACATTTCATGCAATTGACTTTTCACTTTTTGTACTTATTGTTTGTTTATAAATTGGCTTTTGTAACTTTAGTCGTCCCGTGCTTCGTAGCTTAATCATCGAAACAAAACCTTCTTTCGAGTTAGTTTTCGTTTTGGGTTGAAGTGTATTTGATATTGGGTGGAGGGCTTCAAGTACGGAAGTACCTACTACCGCGCCATCCCACATGGAAATACCCACGACGGACTGCATCAGCGGCATTACAGTGAGCTTAGACCCAGACCAGCTTGCGTCATCGCTCTACAGCAAGAAAGTAATGAAATACATTGAGGTTTGCCGCAAACTACATCGATGAGGATCAGCGGACGGTAGCCGACTGCAAAGCCAGAGGCTCCAAAAGAACCATGATGCAAGAGCATCGTGTTCTTTGCGAATCCACTCATCTACGGATTCCATGGAGTGTGCTCAACTCTATCGTGGACAAACACGTATACTGTATTGTGGCCTTAAAGAAACTACAGGTTTGTCGGTACCAAGATTCAAAAAGGGCACTGACAAGAACTTTATGACGCTCCAGGACTCAGCGCGGGGAAGTGCGTGGCAGACAGCAGCTTTGCAGCAGACGTCATCAATGTATGGGCTACGAGAACGAGACTAAGATAACAGTTTGCGTGACTCGAATGCTGCTAAGAGTGAAGAATACACTATAGCTCATAATCGTGGGCAAGCCTGCTGGCAGAAGCTTATATGCCATTGGACAAGAGAAAGATGGGAGATTGGACGTCTCCAAAGCTTACGTGCAAGCAGACGCGCGTCAGGACTATCCAAGATGGCCCAGGAACAGCTAATTCGTGACACTCCGACGAGGTTGGGCCGCCTATTGCACATCCTGAGCAGCCTTTGCGCCACAATGCAGCCGTAACATCTCAGCAAGCCGACGTGGCCATCGCCGGTAGCATTCATGAATTTTGGGAAACCAGCATGAGAGAATCTTGAGCCATTGTGAAGCGAGAGTGCCGGCGAGCCGACACAAAAAATCACGGAACCCGTCTGATGATACGTCAGCGTGCCATAGCCAGACAGCCCCAAGAGCCGGGGCTTGAACACATCCAGCGATGCTAACTAGGATTAGAACTGACCGCAACCTAAATAGACTCGCCTGTCTCTCTTAAATCGAATCCGCTCGTAATCTCGTGTACTTACCTACCTCTCCTTCAGTCATTTCACAGTCGCCATTTATCAAAACTGAACTTAGCCGCCAACCCGCAAGCACGTCTGCCCAACCAAACCATGCACCTTCCCTGCGTCCTAATCTTTTTCGCTGTTGCTACCCGTCCAGTGGGTGTTGGTGCACATGTCACAGATGACCAATATGAGGTCGTGAGGCACTTGAGGGTTCAAGAGCGCGCACACGGCAAAGACAAAGATGAGAGGATGAATAACCTCAACTTGAGCGGAGAAGAGGAAATATCTACCTCAAACCTTCACAATTTGGTGGAAAAGTATAGAATGGAGATCCCAAACTTTGATTTATACAAGCCTTCTCCTACCGACATTTTTTTGGATAAACTGCTGAAGTTACAGGAAACAAACTCGAGACCTACATACGCGTTCAACTTTGTTATGGCTGGATTTAATGAAGAGGAGCTGTCCATGATATTTAAAGAAGCGAACGAACGGTTTGCTGCGCAGAAACTAGACCCCCAGACAGTTTTCAAACTGTATCAGCTTGACCTTGTAGGAGACACCCTTTTCAAACAGCCGCAGATGGTCTACTGGGTCCAGTACAGGGACTTATTTATTAGAACCTACCCTGTATCCACGGTGCCCAGATCCTTGCTTTTCACACTGCTAAAGTACTTTGGTAAAATCGAATATTTGGTGGTTGCTGTAACTAAGGCCCCAGAAGACAAAAACGCGTTGCGAGTGGAAGCCGAAATTAGAATATTTTGGTTTGAACATCAAAATTATACTCCAGAGCATGCCTTCCTTTGGCTCCACCTTAACAAGTATACCGACTACTATCTTTTCCCCTTTTGGATAAAGTACGTTACCTACTACAATTCCAAAGTATCTGACCATTCCAAAGTATCAATGCTCTCGGTTATGGAAAAATATTCACTGTCGTTGCTGACAGTGTTAGGCACTGTTGAAAAAACTGATGCCACCTTGCAATTAGAAAATGAAGTGAAAAATATGCTGCTGCATAATTGGAGGCGAGAAAAAAGAGATGGCGAGGAAGTGCTCCACGACGTGCGTACAGGACCGAAACCGAATACGGTATATGGAAAAGCGCTAGAGCAAGCTACAATTGCTTATATAAAGTCGCTTCCGGAGTGAGGAATCATTGGTCCCAGTAAAGCTGCTGATTCCGCGACGTATGCGCATAGTTAGTGGAGATCGGAGAACTTGTGTCGCTTTGCTGCTAAGAAAGCCTTAACTAGTCATCATAGTTACCTACCTACTCGATAACTTTAATTCGTTCCCAACGTTATAGAGTTTGCTAAATGTATTCGTTTTGTAATAAGTTCACCAATCCTATTTGCTAAAACATCAACTTCTGATGCAACACTGGATGGTAACCCAGCTCACCATGGTTGGTAACCCCGCTCACCATGGTTGGTCTTCAAGATCCACTGACGATAATGGAATAGGGCTAGGAAGCTAACACCTTTCCTATGTTTAATAAATGTGCTGTTATAAGCGTTCATTTTGTAGCATCGCAGTCTGTAGCATCGCAGTCTGTAGAATTTGTAGCCGTGACAATCAACTTAAACAGACCGCCAGCTAGTGTGTACGTCCTACACTACAGCTATCATCCCGAATGCCATGCAAACCACGACCGCCAGTACTTGACGCGCCGTCCACAGCAGATGCGGTGAAGCCATGCTCATAGACGACTCTGGCCCATGGTGGCGACTGGATTTTTTTCTCTTCTTTTTCCCGTTCTTTTGGATCTCCAAGTCGTTCTTGCTGGCCACGCATTTGTACGTCTCATCCTTGTTGTCCAGCGCACAAAAAGAGTCGTTTGCCAGAACGTGGCCTTTGACAGAGCACGGTTGAGCTCCAGTCATTGGACAACTACCACTTTCACCAAGATCAACGTTACCACACTTGCTGCTTAGTAAAGCACCTGGCACAAGGCAGTAGTCCGAAGCTCCCATAAGCGAGACACGACGGACCGATCGGCAGTCACATTCATATTCCAAGCTCAAACTGCCAGACCCCGACTCCATACTCCAACTCCAACTGCCACTGTCGCTATTTTCTCCATCTTTTCCGCCCAGGAAACTATAGGAGCTGCTGCCATCATCACTGGACTTGTCACCACTTGAGCCGGACGAAGAAGACGTCGACCTTGTACTGGAGGTCGCTGGAATCATCTGAGACCGCTTCGTCGACGGTTGAATTGCCTGGGAATTTCCAAAGAGCGTTGTGCCACCAGTAAACTGACTGGCGACTTGATTGATAGACATTATTGCCATTATTACCAATGCAAACAACAGCATGAGCTGGCGAGACGATAGTTTGGGCATTAGCAAGCACGACCACAATGACTCTAGTATTCAGTTTGCAGTATGAACAAAGAGAAAGCTCATTTTTCACTAGCAAGCAGCATCCATTGCCATCTATCAAGCATTTTGCAGGTATCCGCCACCATCCATCAGGATTTTAGCAGAAAATCGTTTTCTCCATCTACGTAAATTCTATTGGAGTGTGGGCCACACGCAACAGGTTGCGCGTAGGTTGCTTTATACGGCTTCAAGTCAGCAACGCTCTGTTTTTTTGTTACATATCGTGCTATTTCCCCATTAAAGGACGCAAATCCTTTTTTCAAAGTACCCAAAAGCTCAAATGGTACTACTGATGACGCATTTCGTCATGGCTACACGATTATAAGACCCCTGACTCGTTTCATTCTCTCTCTCTCTTGCTACAGCACACGAGGGACGACAATCGTGGCAAAATGGAGACGCGACTTCACCAAATTGTGCTTGAGGAGCAGCAAAAAATGATCCAATTGGGTTTTGTAGAGACGTGTATCCCGTCCTCGGACAGCCCTACGCGCTGCAGCATCTTTATGAGTGCGAACTGGCACATTTGCCGTCGTTTATTGCTCGTAATTGTGAGTGGTAACGGAATTCAACCGGGTATTTGGAGCCGCTCGCTTGTCCTGGAGGCCGCAGAAAATCCTAATCAATATAGATCGGGCTCGATGCTCCCGTATCTACATACAGCATTGTCCAAGGGCTACGGTGTTATCGTTATGAATCCAAGCACTAATACGGTCACTAACGGAAACGAGAAGATTTCAATTCCATTCTCGAGTACACCAGAGGTGCACGTTCGTCATGTGTGGGAGACGTATGGAGTTCGAACTTCTTGCTCGCAAGTGTACATTGCTGCTTACGGACGTGGAGGATCATTGACGAAACATTTGGTGTGCACACAACCATTGCTGAGATCGAAGCTTGCGGCAATTGCATTTATGGAGTCGAGTCATCGGATTGAAACGGATGATACACAGGAAGTAAGAGGATTGTTAGAGACGAGGGCGATTAACTGGCAAAGATCGAAGGAAATTACTGGAACGCAGCTACAGGATTGCACACAACTGGGATGTTTGAGTCTCTCGGCGGGAGAACCAACGTCACCAGCTGAACAAAAATCTTCGAACACAGCCTGGACTATTGCGGCGAGTATGGACACCGTGTTTGCGTTTTTTGACAGTGCACGAGGCTCGATGCCGAACGAACCCGCGGAAGATGAACTCATGGATGAAATGAGTCGGTTGTCGCAGTATGCATATGCCGGCGCGGCTGCCTTGTTGTCGGCGCCGCATCAACAGGAGCATTTGGATGACGCAGAGTTTCATGATGAAGACGAAACGAAATCAGGGAACCATCTGGAACGTCGTACCAGTAGTGCGCGCAGCTCAAGACGCAGCATGGTCATCTCAACTTCCATGAGCGTGAACGACTTTGACTTGTTGTCGGTGGTTGGAAAAGGCGCTTACGGTAAAGTGTTTCTGGCAAAGAAGAAGCAAGGTAAAAATGCTGGTCGTGTGTATGCAATGAAAGTGCTGCGCAAGCAAGACGTTTTTAAGAAAAAGCAGGTTGAACACACAAAGTCGGAACAGCGCATTCTTAAGCATGTGGAGCATCCGTTCGTGGTGCGGCTGCGGTATGCTTTTCAGAACCACCAGAAGCTGTATCTAGTGATGGACTATTACTCTGGCGGATCGCTATTCGTGCATCTGCGGAAGGAAAAGCGCTTTTCAGAGCAACGGGCTTGCTTTTACGCGGCAGAGCTGGTGCTGTCGTTGGCGCATTTACACAGCATGCACATCATGTACCGTGATCTCAAACTGGAAAACATTCTCGTGGACAGCGAAGGGCATATTGCCATCACAGATTTTGGCCTGTCTAAGGAAGATGATGAAGGATCTACGTTTGTCGGTACCCCCGAGTACTTGGCGCCAGAGTTGCTTTGCAGCCAGCGGACATCCACATCATACGGCAATACGGTCGACTGGTGGAGCTACGGTGTACTTGTATACGAGATGATTCAAGGACATACACCGTTCTGGGACAAAAATCGCCGTCAAATGTTCCAGAACATTCTAAGCAAGGATCCGTTGTATCCTCCTGAGCACTTCTCGCCCACGGCTACCGATTTTCTGCAGCGATTATTGGTTAAGAATCCACAGCAGCGGATGGGTTGTGGAGCTGACGGCGCGCTGGAGATTATGGGGCACTTGTGGTTCAAGGGTGTCGATTGGGAAGCACTTCTTGAACGCCGAATGGAGCCACCTTTCAAGCCGGTGTCAAAAGACTCGCAAGGCAGCCGTGCACGTACTAGCAGCGCTGCGCTCATTGCTAACTTGCAGTATGTACCGAATGTCTTTAAACAGCAGGACGTAGCGGATTCGCCTGTGGTGAGTGTGCTGAGCTCATCTACCGGATCTGGCATCACGGCGATGCACTTCGATGACTTTAGTTATATGGGCAGCGATATCATTGGCTCTCGGCGCACGTCACTTTTCCGTGACAGCGACATTAAGATGGAACTTGGCGAGTAGACGCTGTCCAAGCCTGTCAATGCCTTCCAAGACCTAAGCACAGAAGTTGAAGCATGCATTGCTGCATCACGGACCTTCGAATCAGTTACACTCACCTATATCCTTTTGGATTCGAAGGACTCCTGGCACTTTGCATTATCAAGGTATGCCTACAGCCTGTACGTAGTCTGAGGGGCTTTATCGTCATGTGGATGCAGCATTACTGAGTGCAATGGGGCGACACCTCGATACACGTTTGCATTAAGTCTTAAGTTGTTGTAGCATTATACACAATAAAGCAAACACGGTTGTAAGGAGACTCGTCGAAGCAATTGATACCCACTTGAATCATAATTGTGTCCCAATTGGGATGAACCCAATGAAAAATGAATGAAAAAATACGTGGAGATTCTCAATCTTTTTAAACTGTTGTGACCCTTCCACTTGTTTACGGCACAACATCAAGTCCCATGGATTTGGCTGAGCCAATGAGGGTCTTGCAGATGGACGGAAGGTCAATGTAGTCCACCATCTCGTCCTGCTGTTTAACCTTGGCAATCTCATAGATCTGGCGCAAATGCACAGTTCCCACCACTTGTTGTCCAGGAGTCGCCGATCCTGACGTAATACCTGCCGCCTTCTTAAGGAACCACGAAGTCGGTGGTGTCTTGGTAGCAAATGCAAACGTGCGGTCCGTATAAGCCGTGAGCACCACGGGCACAGGAATATTTTCCGTCATGTTGGACGTACGATCATTGAATGCCTTGCAGAATTCCATCATATTAACGCCAAGAGGACCTAGAGCCTGACCAATGGCCGGTGATGGACTCGCTTTACCCGCCAGCACGCGGAGTCGGACAACACCCTTGATTGCGACAGACATGTTGGTTTTAGTATGAATTTGACGATTGAGAGGAGGTGGCGAGGAATTCTACGTGTAAATAGACGCTATTAGAGATCGTTAATAAGATGTAGACTATAAGAAAGTGTTAAGACGTACCAATAATATGTACTCGCGAGACTTTTTTTAGTGGCTAGCACACGATAGAGGATTATAAAATAAAGAACTTTAATTGGTGATATTACATCAGGCTTGCCCTTCCAATTGGATTGGTTCGTAATTTTAAGGTGACGCACATGGTACACAGATGTACAGTTCAAGCTCAACTACACTATGTCGGCCGTGGGTATCGAACCCGTGGCCTCCCAATTTCATAACAAATGGTAAATCAGTACACCGCAAGGTCGGTATGAGAACTTTAACTGGTTGCTGTACTACATGTGGCGATATTTTTAAATGCAAGATCGTGCATGAGACAAGTTTCTGATCTCGATGACTGTTTGTACGATCATACACCTTGACTGCAAGAGTCTTGACCATTTCGATGGGCCATACATGACTCAGTTGCTAAAATGTCACGGTGTTTGTTTTTTCCCTTGAAGCCATGATCGGAACAATTTGCATTTACTTAAAAACATTGTGCAAGACCCCACAACAGTTTATATGATACATACTCTGTAGACGGGCACTTCTACGAAGTTGCCTCGTACTACGAGCACACACTTTATGCACAAGCGAGGAAGCGGTTAGACCGTCTTACCTTCGCGTGCGAGGGTGGTTGGGAGGTTGGTCGACTGCTTAAGCAGTCGTACCACCAGTTGCCTCTCGCTTTAGCGAGAGTGCAACGAACTTCTTAACGCTTACAACACCGACGTCACGCAGAAGTTTCTCAACTTCTCGTGCGTGGTGTGTTTGTTTAAGTAAATTCAAGACTGAGATATATTTAATTAATTATAACTAAATATATGTTTAACTACTGATTGGCTATATATATATATATATAGATCGGATACGCGACTCTTTAGAAGCGTATCCTATCGCATGATCTTAAATCTAGATTTAAGATCGCAACTGACGTCCTTCTGAGACGTCGTGATGCCTAGCTTCAACTAGCGTCGTCCTTTCTTATGTGAATCCATCAATGGATATCACATTCACGAGGGTGGATCACATTTGTGTATCGCACCCAAGTGACTGGTCAAAAGTAATCATGGATACTTTTAGACCAAACATTAAGTATATTACTTAATGTTTACGTGTAACTGGGTACCCTGTTACACCATCCCTCGTTTTAGAACGATGTTTACATTTTATAAAACATCGCCTAAGAGACAGAGAGACTGGCGAGCCGTTTATAAACGCGCCGCTTTAGTCTGCTCAGTACTCATGCCACCGAAACGTGGTAAGGCTGATGGGTCGCCTGCAAAGGCACCCATGCAGTCCAGCACTAAGCGCACGCGCCGCGATTTATCGCAGCCGTCGCAAAGTGCGTCAGGCACTGGGGTGGATCTTCCATCTCACGATAATGTGGATGAAGATCCATCTCTCATTGTTGACTACAATGAGACCACACCACTGCCATCACCCCAAAGTGGCGATGAGCATAGTGCATTGATGGGACATATGTCCCCATCATTTGATGCACCCATACTTGAGGAAGCGTCTATGCTTCCTGCAAGCGAAGGTAATGCCTCGTCGTCTGCGCCTACGAGCGCAGCGACTAAGACTGAGCACGCTACTTCGAAAGGAGTAGTCGCGACTCTGTCAGATGTAACTCCTCAAGCTGATGTCTTGACAATCCATAATGGAGAGTCAGACTCAGCTGAGTGTGAGCTTAAAGCTCCACCAAGTACACCTTCGGCCTCACTAACCCGCCGTCGCGAGGGCGGCTACGTGAGTGGTGGCTTGCCACCAATGCCACCTCCATCTGAGTGGATGCACTCAGATGGGTCTAGCGCATCGCTTTTGCAGCGTGCCACTATAGACACTCATAAGTTTTATAGCGTTTATCCCTTGTGTAAAAAGCAGGGCAAAGCACTTGGTCGTGCTTTCCCAATTCCAGTCGTGCTGCATTCTAACGAAACAGCCGACGACTACGAAGCTGAACTTCGGCGCCGTGTTACCTTGCATGAAGATGCAACGAAACAGCGGTCGCAGCGAATCAGCTTCGCCATGAAGCGTGCACATGAAATTATGGGCGGTAAGCGACTCCCAATTAATTCTCGCCACGCTTCTTCTGCTAGTCCTTCCGGACCTAGCAGAAAGAAGACAGCTGGTGCTGCTTCACATAAGCAGCCACCAGCCCAGGCACGTCAACGCGCAAAGCGTCCACAGGCTCCCACGAGTCAAAGCTCGTTGGGTAACCCTTCCATTGGACAAGAATTTGGAGCTTTCGCTTCACAAACCGGTGGGCCAACAGCCTTCCAACAAGGAAGCGCGTGTTCCCATCCGTGTCCACCAACACAGGTGGCGCCCGATAGGAGTGGCGATTACGCCCACCTAATCGCGGCTGTCTACCCTGCTGTTGTTCAGTCGCAGGCTGAGTCTGCTGCGCTGAAGAGACAGGTGTCAGATCTCGAGAGTCAAGTCTCGCGACTGACTTTGGATCTGCGCGATGTGAGGACGAGGGACCGTCAGGGGTATGACCGCCTGAAGACCCGTTTGGACATCTTAGAGCGACTGGTGATGAGAGACCCGCGTCAAGCGCGGAGTCCTCCTCGATCACCGAGTCCTCTATCGCCTCGTTCATACACGGGGAGCCTCTCGGCTTCCTCGTCGCCTGATCGGTCGCGACGCTCGACTCACAGTCGGCGTCACCATCGGTCTCGTTAGACTGATGCGGATATGTGATCTCTTCTGGATCAACATACCGTTTCAGACGACCCACGTAAAATACGGGGTGCGTCTTCATATACGGTGGGAGAGTGAACCTATAATTTAGGTCTCCAACTTCTTCAACCACTGTAAAGGGCCCAATGAATCGGGGCAATAGCTTAGTAGTACCACCAGGTAATACAGAAATTGCATGTTTAGGTAGGGTAGCAGTACTTAATAGCACTTTGTCCCCCACACTAAAGTGTTCATTGTTTTTGCGACCATGCTGGTCTGCATATTGTTTTTGCTTGTCCTGTGCGCTTGCCATCGCGTCACGGACTTTACGTGTGATGGCTAATCGATCATCCACAAAGCGCTGAGCTTCGCTCACGCTTTTCGTATCCAGCTCGCCTATGACGCCTCTAAGAGGTCGTTCATGGGTCGACGCTGTTGACAACACTATAGTGTCATCATCAAGGAGCACTGGCATTTCTTGCCGTGCCTCCTTTGTGACACCTATAGGTGTCGTGACCACTGCTAAATTAGCAGTGTCACTAGGGCAACCTTGGCCCTCTTTGGCATTCGCACCGAGCGAAGTGAGGGGCCCTCCCCCACTAAGACTCGGGCTGCGTACAAACGAGACTGGCGTTCGAGGATGACGCAGTCCGTTAATGTAAAACGGTGTTTCACCCGTACTGGCGTGAACACTGTTATTAATAGCAAACTCCACGAATGGCAATTGCTTGCTCCATTCTTTAGGAGTCGCTATTGTACGCAACACATCCGCCACGACTCGATTGGCCCGTTCTGTTTGGCCATCGGTCTGGGGATGATCAGCGGTTGACATGTGGAGCTTGCTACCCAGCAGCTCAAACACATGTCGCCAAAAACCCGACGTATACGCTGATCCCGGTCCGATACTATGGACTCGGGCATCCCGTGTAGTCGATAAACTTGATCTAGAAACAAGAAGGCAGCCTCTGTTCCTGAGATCTTGGTGCTACATGGTGCCAAATGCACCATCTTGCTCAGTCTGTCTACAAAGACGACGAGCACTGTCCTGCCTTTATGGTCAGGCGGTAAGCCAAACATGAAGTCCAAACTGACCGAATTCCAACATTCAGTTGGAATCGGCAGTTGCTTCAGTGGCGCACTGTTTGAAGGTGCAGGCTTTATGCGCTGACACTCTTCACAAGAGCGAATATAGTTGGCCACCCACCGATATAGGTGGGGCCACCAAAATTCCTCTGACACTCGTAAGAATGTCTTTTCACGGCCCAGATGCCCACTAGATGGCGCATAATGGAGCTCGTGAAGTATCATTAGCTTGAGATCTGTGTCATGAGGGACATAGATTCTCAAGGGATCACAGGATGACAGTTGATGCCATAACAGGCCATCACTGTAACTAAAGCGATTTAACTTCGCTTTGAGGTGCGACGGAAGGGTAACCTTTCGTCCACCAAAATGATCCAACAGCAGGCGACAATGTTCGTCCTGACTGTAACACTCTTTTATATCGGAGGCCATTGAGCTCGTCACATGGTAGGCCTTCATGGCTGCCAATGTTGACGACTCAACTTGTGCTTTCGCACGAGACACACTATCCTGGTGTCTTGCCTCGAAGTCTGGTCTGCGCGATAACGCGTCAGCCAAGACATTCGACTTACCCGGCTTATATTCAACTTTGAAATTAAATTCAGAGAAGAATGTTAGCCATCTTGCCATTCTCGGCGAGAGGTGCGGTGAATTTATAGCGGTCCGCAGTGATGCGTGATCCGTATAAACCACAAAAGGTTCGGTGCCCAAGAGGTGCACCCGAAACTTCACAAGGGCATACTTAATTGAAAGTAGCTCCTTGTCATGCACAGGATAATTCAGCTCGGCAGCTTTTAAAAGCCGAGACTGATAAGAAATGACGCGGTGAACGCCGTTGTCATTCTTCTGCATGAGCGCGCTGCCGATTGCAAAATTGCTTGCATCGCAGACGACGCTAAAGGGCTTATCTGGCAATGCCAAGACCGGTGCCTCAACAAGAGATTGCTTCACTGAAGTGAACGCATCTTCTTGTTCCTTTGACCAAGTCCATTCTGTATCCTTTTTCAAAAGGTCAGACAACGGCTTGGTCTGCTCCACATAATTCTTGCTGTACTTATGCAAGTAATTAGCGAGCCCAAGGAATTGGCGCAGATCCTTCACATGACGTGGGACTGGCCATTCCTTTACAGCCTTTACCTTTTCTGGGTCTGCTCGTACACCATGTGCACCTACGATGCAGCCCAGTACAGGTATCTCGGGGACCCCTATTTGTAATGGGCTACATTACATAGTATTAATATGAATAAACAATTACATATGTAGGCAGGTGCTGGGCCCGAATAGCGGGCACAGCGTAGTAATTTATCATTGGTTTATTATTGGGCCTAAAGTCCCCAATATGGACCAATGATAAATCAACCTGAAATTGTGTGGTTCCCGAAAGGCGGGAACACTGTCGTATTTATTACGACTAAAATCTTCGTAATTAGTACGAATTAAAACCAAAATATAAAATCAGAGTTAAATTTACTTAATACCTAATACTTGGGCTTGAGTCTTCCTCAAGCGCGCGTGTAAGCTAGTGACGGTACGTTCTAGCCCCGTTACACCTGGTAGCACTTTGTAGTCCTTCCTATGCCCGAGTTTGGGATGAGCGAATCGTCGTACTTTGACGCTCCAGACTTATTTCTGGAGCACGCGAACTTCCCCCATCTTACTGGTGTTGAGTGGGATGCCCTTAATCGCCTCGCGGCGATATCGGGAGAGGCATTCGTCGCGTCGCTGATGAGATCAGCGACCCCTGACGCGCAACGTCTCGCCATACATGAGTTTATGGCACGCGAGCTCGCCGAATCCAACCGGCGAGGCTTAACTCCCTCGCGCCCTTCACGTAATGAGGCCGTGAAGATGGAAACCTCCTCCTACTCTGGAGAAGGTAAGGACCGGTTATCGCTGAACCGGTGGTTCCGAGAAGTTGATATCGCCATCGCCTCGAGACTTCTTGAGGCTCCACAGGCGAAAGTCAACTTTCTTCTTTCCCGCCTCACCGGGAAGGCCAAGGAGTGGGCCCTTGGTAAACTCGTTGTGGACGAGCACGCATTTCCCACCTTGGATACCATCCAGGACGATCTCCGTCTTGCGTTCGAGCCACCACAAGAGGAGAAACTGGTGAGATCAAGATTCCTGTCGATGCGACAGGGTAAAATGGCGATGCGCGACTACGTACAGATGGCTAGGCATCTGGCGTCGTGTATTATCACGCACCCCATGGACATGTACACACAGGTGAATGTCTTTGTGGATGGTATGCGTGAGGGGCAGACCCGCTTATCGTTGGAGCGCGCCGAGCCTGCCACATTGGAGGAGGCATTCGCCATCGCACTCCGTGAAGACTTTAGGGTCACAAAGGCCTATGCCAAACCCTCGGTCGTCAGCGTTCCCCGGCCTTCTGGCCCAGAACCTATGGAGATCGACGTTATTGAGTCGTCGGGTGACCGGCGACGTGTCTTTCATCATAAAGGTGACGCTCGCACCGGGCGTCCAATGGTTTGCTTTCGTTGTCGCAAGCCAGGACATCGCGCGGCAGAGTGCCGTGCGCTAGCCCCATTATCGGTGCAAGTAGTGGACGCCCATCATGAGGGTGCTGTACCGGCCGCACGTCCAAAAAACGGTCGGGACCAGTAGGTGCAGGGCGCCCTACTGGTTGGAACGGAGGTCCGGGTCCCCCGGTGGCAGCCCAACCTTCCAGTCCTCCTGCGCTACGCGCACGGTTAAATGCCACCACTACGAGTGGTGATTCACGTCTGATTATTGTCAGTTTACATGTCGCCGGCGTCCGGCGACCTCTGCGAGCACTCCTGGACTCAGGAGCAACAAACAATTTCTTTCGTGAATCTTGTTTATCGATGCTGCCTCCCAGCATTCAGGTCCGTGAGGGACCTGGCCAAGTCGTCGTCAAGTTGGCTGACGGGAAACCACACCGCGTATCGCGGCGCGAAGTGTCGTTGCCGTATACGTTTGATGGCTTTCGTAGTAATGATGATTTCTTGGTGATCGCGATGAATTATGCATTCGATTGCATACTGGGCATGCCATGGTTGGCACGTTATAAGCCCCAGATCGACTGGTTAGCCAGATCAGTGAGACGTCGACGCAAGTTCGATGTCAGTGAAGTGTTTACCCATCTCTTGGTATCTCCAAGTGACTGGCCAAACGTCACAGTCGTGGATCGCGATTCCACGACGTTGGCGGTGCACAGAGCGAGCGATGGCCCTCTCTGCACTGCTTGTGCTGTTCTTCGGGACACAAGTGACAGTGACTCCTCGCTACAGAGCGAAGAGGACAACGAGGACGACGCGGTCGAGCAGGGGTTCCCGCGCGTCATTAATGCGGTTGAACAGGGGTTCCCGCACGTGAATGCAGTGGTTGAACCGGGGTTCCCATCTGCACCTATTGTGGTCGAGCAGGGGCTCCCACAAGGGCATTGTGGCGACGAGCAAGAGCTCGCCAGCGAGTGTGACGTGGACGGACAGGAGTCCTCACGCGAGAGCATGATGGTCGAACCGGGGTTCCCATCATCACCCACTGTGGTCGAACCGAGGTTCCCACATGGGCATATTGTGGTCGAGCAGGGGCTCCCACACGAGTACGACGTGGACGGACAGGAGTCCCCACGCGAGAGCATGATGGTCGAACCGGGGTTCCCATCATCACCCACTGTGGTCGAACCGAGGTTCCCACATGGGCATACTGTGGTTGAGCAGGGGCTCCCACGCGGGTTTATGGCGGCCGAGCAGGAGCTCCCGCATCAAGTGTCGACGGTCGAGTTTGGGGTACTCCCGTCCAGTGTTTCCGGCATCTTGGATGACGACATCCAGTGCCTAGAGGGGGGTGATGGTTTATCACCTGACTGCGGTTCGCCAGCTTCGAGTAGTGACTCGAAGCACGATGGGGACAACAGCACCGAGAATTTAGCGTTGGAATGTGTCCACGCTATCGTGTACGTGGAAGGGAGTCCACAAAGGCGCCAATATATCGAGGTCGAGAGTCCTCCTCGTAATGCGTCTTCCATTACAAGTCTTCCAGGGCTTTCCTGGAAGCATTTCCTACGTGACCTTAAGGGAGGCACTGTGGAACAAGTGTGTCTAATCACCAACGAGGTGGTTACCGTGGCAAACGAGGAGCATATGGCGCGTCCTCAAAGCGCTGAGCCGAAGTCTGCGCGTGAAGAAAGGTTTGCATCACAGTCATGGGAGGCCCTGCGAGAGTCTGGTAACCCCGTCTACGACATTGCTCGTGAGTATGCAGACGTGTTCCCGGACAAGATCCCGGCTGAACTTCCTGCGGACCGCGGTGTTCGGCACGAGATTGATCTCGTGCCAGGGTCGAAGTATTGTGTGACACGGCAGTGGCCGTTGCCTCGAGATCAAGTCGAAGCTATTGACGCATTCTTTGAAGGCCGCCGCAAAGCGGGTCATGTGCGGGAGAGTATCTCACCACATTCGAGTCCAACCTTCTGCGTGAAGAAGGCTACGGGAGGCTGGCGGATAGTGCATGCGTTCAATAAGTTGAATGATGCCACTATTCCTGCGCAAACGCCAATTCCCAGGAAGGACATGGTGCTGAATTCCATGTCAGGTAGTGTCATCTTCAGTGCCATCGACTTGACCGATGGCTTTTACCAGATTTTAATGCGCCCGAGCGATATCCCACTTACCGCGGTGAGCACCCCGAGTGGCATGTTATGGGAGTGGCTGGTAATGCCACAAGGGTTGAAGAACGCTCCGGCCACTTTCAATCGCATGGTGTCTCAAGTGTTGAGACCTCTTCGGAACTTTGCCCCAAGTTATTTTGACGATATCTTCGTCCATAGTCGCGCCGAGGGCAACCTCAACGATGTCCAAGTTCACCTTCAACACCTGAAGCAAGTGTTTCAAGTTATGCGGGACAACAAGTTGTACGCGAATCTCAAGAAGTGTGTCTTTTGTGCACCGGAGATTCCGGTGTTAGGTTGCTATGTGAGTAAATCGGGAGTTCGAGCTGATCCAGAGAAGGTGTCGTCCATCTGTTCTTGGCCCACGCCCAAGAACCCTACGGAGTTGCGCCAGTGGCTCGGCTTGGCTAATTATTTGCACAAGTATACCAAGGATTATGCTGGTTCTATCCAGCCTTTGTCGTCACTCTTGAAGAAAGACGCCACGTGGTTGTGGCGTCCCGAGCACCAAGCAGCCTTCGAAGCAGTAAAGAAGAGCCTAGCGTCAGCGCCAGTCCTGGTCCTACCAGACGATTCCAAGCCGTTCCACGTGGTTTGCGACGCCAGTGATTTTGCAATCGGCTGTGCCCTCATGCAATTTGATGATGAGGGCCGTGAACGAGTCGTGAGTTATCAGTCGCGACAGATGAAGCCAGCTGAGAAGAACTATCCGGTTCACGACAAGGAGTTATTAGCGATGCGCTATGCACTCATCAAGTTTCGCGTGCATCTCCTTGGTGAAAGTACGTTTGCTTTGTACACCGATCATGCATCGCTGCGCACAGCGATGAAGAGCCCACACCTGTCCCAACGGATGGCACGATGGCTCTCATTCTTCTCTGAGTACAACTTCGTCGTGCATTACAAGCCAGGCAAGACCAATATTCTCGCTGACGCCTTGTCACGACGTCCTGACTACGATCCTCGGACTGCTCTGAGTCGCCAGGCTACTGATGACGAGGACGATGATGACCGATGTGCAATGTGTGTATCGCTGAACTTAACTCGGGTTACACCCGAGCCGTGTTTATTTGATGAGATCGTCGCAGCGTACAAGGGTGACTCAGATTATGCAGACATTATCGAGTATCTGCGTGCTCCCAGCGATGCTGCCCTGGGAGCATTATCCCGTACCAAGCGCGACCATATTCATCGATACAGTTTAGATGGCGATTTGCTTCTGTATAGCATCGACCAATTCGATGCTCCTCGCACGGTGATTGCCAATGACATGGATTTGCGTGCAAGAATCATTCACGAGTATCACGATGCTCCTGCTGGCGGCCATTTAGGCCGCGAAAAGACTTTCGCGGCTGTGTCTCGAGACTTCTTCTGGCCCCACATGTATAAGTGGGTACGCAACTGGATCCGAACGTGCGAAATATGCCAGCGTGTGAAGCCATCTCCATCGTCACAGGCTCCCTTGCGATCGTTGCCAATTGCAGCAGAGGCCTGGAGATCAGTTTCGATGGACTTTATCTTCGGGCTTGCGCCCGATAGCCAAGCTCGAACGGGCATCTTGGTCTTTGTTGACAGATTCAGCAAGATGACACATCTCGTGCCTGTTCACGCTAAGGTCACCGCGGCAGAGACCGCGGCGCACTTCATCGACGCGGTGTTCCGTCATCATGGCCTTCCAGAAAACATTGTTTCGGACCGTGATCCGCGATTTACGTCCGCATTTTGGACATCACTTTTCGAGCTCCTCGGGACAAAACTGCTGATGTCGACGGCGGCCCATCCGGAAACGGATGGGCAGACCGAGCGCGTGAACCGGGTCCTCGAAGACGTTCTTCGGAGTTATGCTACGTCATTTACAAGTTGGAGTGCATTTTTACCACTCGCTGAGTTCGCACTCAACAACGCCGTACACGCGTCAACAGGGTTGACGCCATTTTTTGTAAATTCGGCTCGTCACCCTCGTGTTCCTACTGTCCTGGCCGTGGGGCGACCCACAACACCTAGTGGCTCCACTCTGGGGGGGATAAAGGTGATAAACAAGGATCGAGTGCAGCTCACGGTATTTTGAGCGCGAATGCAGTAACACGATCCAAGGCAAAGACGGCCATTTTGACGCCATCAGACGTGGCGTCTCCATTAGCTCGATGGACTGCGCAGACATTGATTGACCCGTCTTCGGGTAAGCGTTCCCCTACCGCCAACTACGCGCCGATTGAGTCGGCGCGACCAATTGATGACATGGCCGTGTCGGAATTTATACTCCAACGTCAAGCCATCACCAGGTTTGTACGCGACGCACTACAAACTGCTGTAGACCTACAGAAGGAGAATGCTGACAAACATGGACGAAAGAACATGAGCAAGTTTGAGAAAGGTGACCGTGTATTATTATCGACGGAAGGTTTAAGGGATTCTGCGGTCACTAATCTGGGCGCGAGCAAACTCGCGCCACGCTTCATCGGTCCATTCAAGGTTCTGAAGGCAATTGGCGACGCCTATACACTCGACGTCCCCTCTTCACTGCGACTCCACCCGACATTCTATGTCGGGCGGCTGAAGGAATATCGTCCGGCTACGCTTCACGGTTTGGCTCCGACGCCGGCTTCAGGGGTTCGTAAGTCGAACGGCCTTCCCGTCGCGCTCGACGCGCCGATGACATGGGGCGGGGTCTCGATCCCGTCTGAACCTGACCAAGCATCTGGCGCTCCAGAATCCTTATCCGCTCGAGCAGTTCACGGTTCGACTGTCGGGTCTCACTCGAAGTCTTCTCCGCCTGGGCAGCACGTTCACTGGCAGCCTCAGCCTCCAGCCGAGCATCGGCAGCTATATTCACGGCCTGATCAACATCGTCCTGAGCAACCAGGACGCCAGCTCTACCACCGCGAGGGCCCTCCTCCGCTTGTTGATGCGGAGGGACAGGTGCGCTGGATTGTAGACCGCATTGTGGGTCACGAGGACCCTCCACAACCATTACTGCAGTCGGCTCATGAGAAGCGTGCGGTTCCATCCGTGCGTAGGTACCGAGTACGTTGGCTTGGATTCCCTCCCGAGCAGGATACATGGGAACCACGTTCCTCGCTCCTTCGTGACGTTCCAGATGTGGTTCTGTCGTATGAAGCCACGAAGTCGGACTATTCCAAGGCGGGCGAGCACGCGAACGCTCTCGTGACAAACGAGAGCGGTAAGGAGATTCACGTTGTCGGGAACGGGAACGATGACCGGAACGAGAACGATATCGCGAACGAGAACGACGCCGTGAACGAGAACGTCGCGGTGAATACACATCACGATTGCGAGGCGAGAATCGCGAAGCAGGACGGACAAGCGAACGTGTCGCTGCCCTGCGCTGATGATCCCGCGGAGATTGACTCCGCTGTCGCGAGTGGTGCTGCCAGCGAGGCGCACCACGAATAACTGCGCTTCTCCGTTCGCCCAGACTTCGCTCATACTTTGCAATCCAACTTCGTTCGCGATCGCTGAGTGGACACTCAGCGATGTGTCGTCGCCATTCGTCATGAGTTGGGCGTGGAGTCGAGTCACAAGATCGGCATCCTTCATTGACGTGGACGAAGCAGAGACGGTCCTCATTCCAAGCTTCCTCACACACTCTTTCGCGTAGCGCGCCGATGGAGTGATCGGCGCGAAGTTCCTCTCGATTGGTGAGCCATAACTGGAAGTTGCTACCATCCTCGAGCATCCGATTCCAACGTTGGATGAAGGCGCACCAAGAACGTTGTAGAGCTTCATGCTCGATTCCATCAAGACCTTTCCCGCGCAGTTTTCGAAATCGGCGGAAGTATTCCCGCATCATGTCCAGTGAGTCCGGAGCGTGAGCTCCGGACAAGTCGTACAGCGACCAAGGTATGAGCTGCCGCGCCATGATGCTGGTGGATGCATTCCCGCTGATGTATCTTGGGCGTCCTGCTGGATTGGGTGTTGGGTCTCCAGACATTGCTTGTTCGTTTGTAAGCAAAGGGTTTTCGACAGTTGAGCACTCACGGTTGGTGAGTGCTGTCATGAGAAGGGGGTGATGTAATGGGCTACATTACACATATAGCATTAACACAAATAAACAATTACATATGTAGGCAGGTGCTGGGCCCGAATAGCGGGCACAGCGTGGTAATTTATTATTGGTTCATTATTGGGCCTAAAGTCCCCAATATGGACCAATGATAAATCAACCTGAAATTGTGTGGTTCCCGAAAGGCGGGAACACTGTCGTATTTATTACGACTAAAATCTTCGTAATTAGTACGAATTAAAACCAAAATAAAAATCAGAGTTAAATTTACTTAATACCTAATACTTGGGCTTGAGTCTTCCTCAAGCGCACGTGTAAGCTAGTGACGGTACGTTCTAGCCCCGTTACACTATTACGCACTTTTGCAAGTTCACGTATAATTGGGCGTCACCCAGAGTCTGCAACACAGCGTCCAAATGACGCTTGTGCGACTCTATCGCGCTCAGACCGCCCTCCGCACTACTATGCACGAATACATCGTCAAAGTAATGGGGCGCGTAGGCACGGTGCTGACGCATCACGTGAGCCACTACTCGGTTGAATGTTGACGGAGCATTTTTCAACCCTTGTGGTATCACAAGCCACTCCCACAGCATACCGCTTGGGGTGCTTACTGCCGTTTTGGCTACATCGGTATCTCTCATGAGAATCTGATACTAGCCATCCTTCAGATCCAACGCGGAAAAGATAGTCGACTTTCCCATGGAATTCAACAAAACATCTTTCCGCGGGATCGTCGTCTGAGCCGGAATGGTGGCCGTGTTCAGCTTATTATAAGCATGAACCATGCTCCATCCTCCTGTTGCTTTACGCACACAGAAGGTCGGGCTGCAGTGAGGCGACTTGCTCTCACGTACATGTACCGACTTAGTTATCTAGTCGAAGAACTCATCGATGTAATCGACTTGTTCCTTCGGCAACGGCCATTGCCTGGCCACACAATACTTGGTGCCAGGCTCCAGGTCAATCTCGTGACTAATGCCCCTATCGGACGGTAGGCGGCTCGGCACTTCTGCTGGAAACACATCACGGTGTTTCCACAGAACATCATAGAACGGGCTGTCCTTCAAGGCATCCCAGCCTTGAGCAGCGAACCGTTTCTTTTTGTCGGTCTCCAAGACGCTCTCATCCATCGTGGATGAAGAGCAACAGTCCACCACGTTCTCTTCTGGAACTGGTGCGAATATCTCGTGGATCTTTCCTTCCTTTAGTTCGGACAGGAACAGATCCCACGTCATCTCCGAGAGATTTACTATCTCCTCGGAAGATGCCAAGACAAGTTGGAGCACCTCAACTGAGGATGCCTCCGGCATTTTGTCTTAGACGGCCTCGAACAACTCGTTCGTAGGTCCGTCCTCTTGGACCGAGACTGATCCAAGGGTCACTCGTTTCGACGTGCCCTTGATCGTCTTAATACGTCTGGTGCTCGTTCTTCGAGTAACCACGACCTTTGACCTGGAAGAAGGTGTCGTTGCTATCTCAGCTAACGCACTCCTTCCAACCGCACCAGGCTCTTGGCTCTGTGCCGGTTCTTGTGGCGCTTGACTTGCTGTCAGCCCACCATCAACTGCCACAGGCTCTTGGCTCTGTGCAGGACTATTGGACGCATGACTACCTGTCATCGCCCCATTCACTACACCAGTCTTTTCGACCTGGGTAGGAATATGTGTCACCTGGCTTTCCGCCAGTGCACTCACAACTACACCACTCCTTTCGAGCTGGGTAGTTCCTGGTGTCGATTGACATACCGTCATCGCACCCTCGACTGTGTTGGACACAGCATCAGTCACATAAGCCTCTCGCAAGAGCACATCCTTTCCGGTGTCTTGCGTAGAGCTAGCGACTGTGCGTGTACGCCAGTCTATCCATGGTTGGTGTTTAGCCAACCAAGGCATGCCTAGGATGAGTTCATATGGACTCTCCATACTTAGCACTGTGAACTTCTCTTTACAAGAGAAGTCACTGAAACTGAAGGCGAGTTCAACTTGAACTCCCTTCGATTTGACGAGCGCGCCGTTCGCTAAACGAACGATCGCCTCTTCTCGCTTGCCATCCTGGCAAAGCGACTCATAACTCGCCGGTCTCTTATTAGAGCCGCGAGTTTCACAAAGTTTTGTGATGCACCCGAATCCACGAGAAGGGTCATCACTTGGTCATAGCCTCGTACTCAAGCGCTATAGACCAAAAGGGTTGAGGTCCGACCTTTCGGAACCTCAGGGACTATGCTACCCATTTGTTCGATCACTCTGAACTTAGGGGTAGCTTCAGAGTCCGCGAAAGTAGGGCATCCCATCCCTACTGCGCTCCCGCATTTCCCGACCCATCTTGGGCAGGTGCTGAACCCGTGCGTCGTGCACGCTGGTTTTTCGCACCTCCCTTCGGGTTGGGAGACCTTTTGCTGGCTGCCTTAGCACCAGCAGCTACCTTGGCATAGCAGCGAGCCATCATATGGCCTCGCTTGCCGCACTTGTAGCAGATCACATCTGCATTGCCTAACTCCATAGGAGTGGCATCAGACTTCTCGGACGACGGCCTGTAATAGGCTGTCGCCGAGGCGCTGTTGTAGGATTGCTCCTCAACTAAGGCACTGTCAATTGCCTCTTCCATCGTCGCTGGCACCTTTCTGAAAAGGGCCTGATGCGATGGGCCATGCCTAAGTCCATTCATGAACGTGGCTACCTTGATACGCTCTGGTATCGGTTCCCCATTGATGGACGCCGACAGCGAACGCATCTCCTGCACAAACTCTTGCAGAGAGCGTTTCGCCTGTCGTGCTCCAAAGAAGCGCGCCATAAGCAACACTTCGTTGTTAGGCGGCTGATACATGGCGCGAATCTTTGACTTAAAGATCGCCCATGATGGAAATGCATCAGCATTAGCCATCAGCGCAGAGTATGCCCACTCTGACGCTTTGCCACGCAAGTTGGACATGGCATACGACACCATTCTGGTGTCGTCTTCGATGAGCTGCGCCACTCCACATTGCTCCACTGCTAATAGCCAGTGAACAATCGTGTGAGAGCTAGTTCCATCAAACTTCGGAGGGTCCATCCGAATGGGCCTCGGTTGAGCAGGCGGGCAGAGAGCGTCTCAACAGTCATGTTGAGCGCCTCATTACGTGCCTGCTCAAGCCTAAGCTCATCCTAAGTCTTAGTGATGGACTCAGCGGTGGCTTGGCTGTTTACCTCGGACGCGTTTCTACGCTGTCCGAGCACAAACGACTCAAATCGCTACAACTGAGCAACATGTTGCTCAGGAGGACAATGCAAGAGATGAACCAGGGCTTGTTCACCAAGTCCCTGCGCCATATGCTCTGCCAACTCTCTATGATGTTGGGAGAGGTGAGGGAAGTCACTCCAGTCCATATTAAGGACCATGTCAACCACACGCACGCTCAGAGAGACGGGTCGTGGGAAGGACTACGATTGCTACCAAGTGTAGACGGGCACTTCTACGAAGTTGCCTCGTACTACGAGCACACACCTTATGCACAAGCGAGGAAGCGGTTAGACCGTCTTACCTTCGCGTGCGAGGGTGGTTGGGAGGTTGGTCGACTGCTTAAGCAGTCGTACCACCAGTTGCCTCTCGCTTTAGCGAGAGTGCAACGAACTTCTTAACGCTTACAACACCGACGTCACGCAGAAGTTTCTCAACTTCTCGTGCGTGGTGTGTTTGTTTAAGTAAATTCAAGACTGAGATATATTTAATTAATTATAACTAAATATATGTTTAACTACTGATTGGCTATATATATATATTATATATTTATAGATCGGATACGCGACTCTTTAGAAGCGTATCCTGTCGCATGATCTTAAATCTAGATTTAAGATCGCAACTGACGTCCTTCTGAGACGTCGTGATGCCTAGCTTCAACTAGCGTCGTCCCTTCTTATGTGAATCCATCAATGGATATTACATTCACGAGGGTGGATCACATTTGTGTGTCGCACCCAAGTGACTGGTCAAAAGTAATCATGGATACTTTTAGACCAAACATTAAGTATATTACTTAATGTTTACGTGTAACTAGGTACCCTGTTACATACTCCTTGTATCAATGCAAGTATGTGTATCATATAACGAATAATCTCAATCACGATTACACATCTTGTCGTTGCAGCATCAGATTCAGTCAATTGATGTATGCCTGTCTCGATTGATTTTAAGGTAGCAAATCGGCATAAACACTTTTAGGATTGGTGGTAGGTTCTAGATGCAATATTGTTCGCGCTATCTATAAGTTGGATCCAATCTTATGAACCAAACGATACATTGATTTGTGAGCCACAGTCGGTGATTCCATTCTTAGTAACACTATGTTGTCTGAATGCCGCTTGCCAGCCAAATAAGGATGAATACTAGTTAACATCAGTCTTAGGTATATTAGAGATTATAAAGAAAATATAGATTTGGAAGCAACTGAGCAACTGAGGAAGTAGCACTTGTGCTACTTCCTACTTGCATCGAAGCACTAAAGCCTCAAGATGTGTGTATGTAGAGCAGCAGCGTCTTATTCCTTCCGATGTTAAGTCCAGTTATGGCAACCTCTTTTCGCCACTTAAAAACACTTGCGGTGCACGATCGACGGGCCCGATTCATCGTACTCGGCCTTCGAGATCCACATCTGCTGGAATGTCGATAACGACGACAAGATGGAACCACCAATCCACACCGAGTACTTGCGTTCAGGAGGGGCAACCACCTTGATCTTCATCGTAGACGGAGCAAGAGCCGTAAGTTCCTTCGTCATCCGTTCACCAACACCAGGGTACATTGTGGTACCACCCGACAGGACAATGTTGCAGTACAAATCCTTACGGATATCAACGTCACACTTCATGATGGTCTGGAATGTGCAGTCATGAATACCTGATGCTTCTTTTCCAATAAGTGACGGTTGGAACAGCACCTCAGGGGTACGGAAACGTTCATTGCCAATGACAATGACGTTACCATCTGGCAATTCGTAACTCTTTTCGAGTCCCGATGATTCAGCAGCAGTCTTCATTTCTTGATCAAAATCCAATGCAATGTACGTAAGTTTCTCCTTAATATCACGCACAATTTCTCGTTCGGCTGTCGTAGTAAACGAATACCCACGTTCCGTCAAAATCTTCATCATGTAATCGGTCAAATCACGACCTGCGAGATCCAGACGCACAATGGCATGGGGTAACGCGTACCCTTCGTAAATGGGTACAGTGTGGGACACACCATCACCGGAATCCAGCACACAACCCGTGGTACGACCCGATGCGTACAACGACAGGACAGCTTGGATGTTTACATACATGGCCGGGACATTAAAGGTCTCAAACATAATTTGTGTCATACGTTCCCGATTTGCTTTAGGGTTGAGGGGAGCTTCCGTCAACAAGACCGGGTGTTCTTCCGGAGCCACACGAAGCTCATTGTAAAAAGTGTGGTGCCAAATCTTTTCCATGTCGTCCCAGTTCGTCACAATACCGTGTTCAATGGGATATTTCAACGTCAAAACACCACGTTTTGACTGAGCTTCGTCACCGACGTAAGCGTCTTTCTGGTCCATGCCGACCATGATACCCAAATGTTTGGGACGGCCTACGATGGATGGGAACACGGCACGGGGAGCGTCATCACCGGCAAAACCGGCTTTACACATACCGGAGCCGTTGTCTACGACCAAAGCTTGAACGTCTTCGTCGGCCATTGTATAAGAGGAGGGAGTAGAGATGGAAGGAGGAGGAGGAGGGAGATCTGCGACCAAGTGGAAGAAATGAAAAGTGAGCTATGGGAGCAAAAGAGCCAGGGGATTGATACTTAAGATGGATGGGTCAGCCCTCCTATCGAATAGTGAAAGTGAGTGATAAGGAAGATGTCAACTGGCCTAGTGACGTGTCGTACGACTATATTGAAACTAAGTACTCCTGCGTCGCTGCTTCGTTTCAATTTGACGCTTTGCGGTTAAATGAGGTATGTACCTTAAATAGAGGAAATAAGCGGTGCTTGTTACTTCTAAGAGTTCTCGTTGAATAGATATATTTGCATGTATTTAGGCTACACTTTGCACTGGTAGCAGTTTATCGACGAAGTTGTCATCATTAGTATATGTTACAACACTTAACGCTATTTGATAGATAAGGAAGCAGAGGTACATTATAGTCACTCGCAATCGGGACTAGAAAGCCTCGTCGATATCGAATCGAGTTGTCGTAAGCCTCCGCTATGAAGCTTTCGCACGTCAGTGTCTCATAACAAAGATACAGATACGGATCATAAGGTTTCGCACTCAAAAAAGTGCTGGTACGTCAGATCGTGTGGTCAACTTTTACTTCAGTGGCTTTACTATTCTCTAAACCCGTATCGCGCTTGTCACTTGGTAACTGTAAGTGAGATCCCAACTTTCTAAACCCGTCTGGGACATCCTGGGTTTAAACTCACTGTACTGAATACAGTTCTAGCGATCCATCGAAGTTGAAGCTGTCTCATTTGAAGCCATGGCATGGCAGGCAATGATGCTATGTTCATGAGCCACGCACATTTTATATATATAGTATCTTGCAAAAGCAAAAAGTACAAAATAAGGCCTACATTTGCTCAATTATGCGTCCGTCTAAACGACCGCTCTGGAGTCTGTCATAAGCGTTAAATGCAACAAGACAACAACAGCAAAACATGTAGTGCTTTTCTATAGTATATAGCCACTTCAATCGGGACCTAACAATGACAATGAAAGGCACACTTCCAAGCATAAGCTTGTTGATCTATAGCTGTCTTAGCTGCAGGTGGTCCAGGTCAAATTAAAGTTTATAGACACGTTCCAACACAACCAGCTAACTTAGAGCCAATAATGTATGTGTTGGGACCAATTACTCTATGGAGATCCCATCATTTTGTTTTTATGGCGTGCAATCATCGTTGACGAGGACACGTTACTCTTGATTAGTGCTCTTTTTGTAAGGCCGATCGTCGAGCAGGCGAGCAAACGTCATCTTCACTAAACTCACCTGCATGGCGCAAGGAGCCTGACTGACATCGGCGACTTGCAATTGTTGTCACTTAGAGTATTGAGTCGAAGCTTTTGCATGATGGGCGCATTTTCGAAACGATTATTATGTACGTGTTCAATTCGAGTTGCCAAGCACTATCCATGCTCGTCTTCCACTTTCAAGCTGTTAGTAATTTAGCTCAAAATTCAAAATAGAAGGTTCCTCTGTTTTAACAAAGTTTCGCACAGAACGATAACTTTTGTTAGACATACACTCTAAAAATCACGTGCTACGCAAGCACACACCTTCGAGCAGCATGGGAAGCAATTAGACCGTCTTACCTCCGCGTGCGGTGGTGGTAGTGTTGGTGAGCACTAAAGCGCTGTATCAACCGCTGCCGGTCGCTTCAAGCGAACCGCGCAACAATTTCTAAGACAAGAGATAGTTCACTTACGACACGCAGAAAGCTTATTTAGCTTCTCGTGCGCATATACAATGTGTAGCAAATTCAAGACTGCTAATATTTAGTGAAATCTTATTGAGTAATAAACTTAATATAATAAATTTAACTACTGATTGGTTAATATGGAATGATGGACGCCATCTCTAATGATGCGCATCCCAAAGTGCGAACTTACATAAATATTAAAGCTCGCTTGATGACGTAGCTGACTGACGTCATTTAATGATGCCAAGTCCGAGCTGGGCGTCATTCCCATCAATGCGAATACCTCTAGTGTATATCACGTACCGTCACTAGCTTACACGCGCGCTCGAGGAAGACTCAAGCCCAAGTATTAGGTATTAAGTAAATTTAACTCTGATTTTTATTTTGGTTTTAATTCGTACTAATTACGAAGATTTTAGTCGTAATAAATACGACAGTGTTCCCGCCTTTCGGGAACCACACAATTTCAGGTTGATTTATCATTGGTCCATATTGGGGACTTTTAGGCCCCAATAATAAACCAATAATAAATTACCACGCTGTGCCCGCTATTCGGGCCCAGCACCTGCCTACATATGTAATTGTTTATTTATGTTAATACTATGTGTGTAATGTAGCCCATTACATCACCCCCTTCTCATGACAGCACTCACCAACCGTGAGTGCTCAACTGTCGAAAACCCGTCGCTCACAAACGAACAAGCAATGTCCGGAGACCCAACACCCAATCCAGCAGCACTCCCAAGAAACATCAGCGGGAGTGCAACAACCAGCATCATGGCGCGGCAGCTCATACCTTGGTCACTGTACGACTTGTCCGGAGCTCACGCTCCGGACTCACTGGACACGATGCGGGACTACTTCCGCCGATTTCGAAAACTGCGCGGGAAAGGTCTTGATGGAATCGAGCATGAAGCTCTACAACGTTCTTGGTGTGCCTTCATCCAACGTTGGAATCGGATGCTCGAGGATGGTAGCAGCTTCCAATTATGGCTCGCCAATCGAGAGGAGCTTCGCGCCGATCACTCCATCGGCGCGCTACGCGAAAGAGTGTGTGAGGATGCTTGGAATGAGGACCGCCTCTGCTTCGTCCATGTCAATGAAGGATGCCAATCTTGTGACTCGACTCCACGCCCAACTCATGACGAATGGCGACGACACATCGCTGAGTGTCCACTCAGTGATCGCGAACGAAGTTGGATTGCAAAGTATGAGCGAAGTCTGAGCGAACGGAGAAGCGCAGTTATTCGTGGTGCGCCTCGCTGGCAGCACCACTCGCGACAGCGGAGTCAATCTCCGCGGAATCATCAGCGCAGGGCAGCGACACGTTCGCCTGCCCGTCCTGCTGCGCGATTCTCGCCTCGCAATCGTGATAATGTATTCACCACGACGTTCTCGTTCACGGCATCGTTCTCGTTCACGACATCGTTCTCGTTCGCGTCATCGTTCTCGTTCTCGACGACGTGGATCTCCTTACCGCTCTCGTTTGTCACGAGAGCGTTCGCGTGCTCGCCCGCATTGGAATAGCCCGACTTCGTGGCTTCATACGACAGAACCACATCTGGAACGTCACGAAGGAGTGAGGAACGTGGTTCCCATGTATCCTGCTCGGGAGGGAATCCAAGCCAACGTACTCGGTACCTGCGCACGGATGGAACCGCGCGCTTCTCATGAGCCGACTGCAGTACTGGTTGTGGAGGGTCCTCGTGACCCACAATGCGGTCTACAATCCAGCGCACCTGTCCCTCCGCGTCAACAAGCGGAGGAGGGCCCTCGCGATGGTAGTGCTGGCGTCCTGGTTGCTCAGGACGATGTTGATCAGGCCGTGAACATAGCTGCCGATGCTCAGCTGGAGGCTGAGGCTGCCAGTGAACGTGCTGCCCG